>SNQJ01S0146934.1:23844-34258 GCA_010110895.2 Picea sitchensis | reverse complement strand
TACTTCAACCAAGAGCAAAGGAACTAGGAATCAAACTCAGGGAAGCATATAGGAACTCTCACTTAGCTAATGTTTCATTTCAATAGGTTCGAATGGGTGGTTTTAAAAGTTTATTTCAATACTATTCTATGGTCACTCATCTATTTCATGTTGAATGGTGTCGGGTACCAATGCTAAAGGAAGATCATATTCAACAATTTAGATAGTCAGCATGTGAGGTGAGAAAATCATAAAGGCACAACAACTACACATCAAAGAAATCTACCAGTATGCAACAATACCCTCGCAAATATGATCTTCTGCCAAGGATAACAGAGCAACAACAACAACAACAATTATTGCAGCAGTAAAGCAACAACAAATGGGACTGAGACTCAAATAATAGAAGAGGAATTTTGAATCCCACGATGGCCAAATATCAAATTCGAAGGGAGAAGAACTTCTCAATGTCTAGATTAGTCATCACGATGGGTGAGGTGCACTATAGGAAAAATCTATGATGGCCCACTAACACTAAAAGACAAATTTGAAATGTAACTCCATATAATACATTAAATTTTAAACATTTATGATGTATTTGTTCTCTCATCATTAAAAAGAGGATAAGGACAAAAGTTTGTAAATGAAAGGTCATGGGGGGAAGGAGGAAGGTAAAGAGTCAAGTCGAATAAAAACGAGGATTATATCTGAGTCAAAGGCTTTTGGCTCTTGGAGCTTTCATGTACTATTATTGAAACTTTTAATGAGGAGAAGTTGGTTTGGCCAAGCTATTTTCTGGAGAAATCTTATTCTCGTGTTGGACGTATTGTGGACTATTCCCTTTGCGTTTTGCTCGGCACTCGGGTTGTGTAAGAATGTAATTTGTATTGTAGACTATTATCATGTATGTTTGTTGCATTCTTATTTCGATTCTACCAGGAATATTTGTCTGAATTCGTCGGCATAGAACTAATAAATGATTATTTAAATGCTAGATTATTCTGTGTTTGTAGTTATTTATTCATATTCTTATTTTGTTCTATGTGAACTATTTCCCGGGCCATTGATAGGAAAACACATGGTTCTATGCTTGTTTTATGGTTACCTTTTTCTGTCTAGACACATGCATCTTAGATTAGATGCATCTCATTCTTTAGCTTAGAAAAACCTTCAATGGTGGATCGAGCCGCAACTGGTAAACCCAAAACCATAAATGGTTGTCGGGCTAGAATCTAGATGGGTTCCCTATTCGAATGGTGAGAGGTCTAATTGGGACCTCTCAACGGGGGTAACCCATGTTGTTGACAAAGGGCATTTTTCCCATGTCAACACATCCCCAACATTTGATTGGTAACCTTCCCCTTTTTCCCAAGGAGTCTTCCATCTTGGATTCATTCTTAACAGTCTGATTTTGTTGATATGTAATAGGACTATTGTTAGATTTTTCTTTACTTATAGAAGAATATATGTCTTTACTTATTCAACATTAACAATTATACCATAGTAGTAGAATAAATAGTAGACAAAGTACATACGAGATTTATCCTGGTAAAACCCCAAATGGGGGGAAATCCCAACAACCTTTCTTAGATGAATTCCTTCCACAAAGTCCAACCATTCACTAGCTCCTTAGAGCTTACAAATAAGAATCAAAACCTGGCACAAGGCTAACACCTCGCAATAGATCCACAATTGCACTAGCATCATACAGAGATAGTGCACCCTCTAGGAGAGACAATGCACAAGAGAGAGAGAGACCACCACCAAAATAGCTCCAAGACTAGGCTATTGTGTGACCCTTCCTTCCTCAGATTTGCACACCTTTTACCTCAGTGAGTGAGAGTGTGTTGTGTCTCCAAATGAGCCAAGACATCACCTATTTATAATCTTCCAGTCACTTCTACCTGAGCCGATTTCTCATTTGGAAGTCTTAATTAACTTAATTAATTCTTGGGTGAGCCTTTAATTAATTCCTAGGTGAGCCGACTTCTCTTCTAAAAACTTCTTGTTGTTTAATGGTCTTCCCAGACTTCTGGAATCTTCCCACATCTAAGATAGGTTTACATTGGAGGAAAGGTTCCTCCTGTAGCTACCAAACATCAACACTCCCTCTTAGCTAGGGAGGTATCTTTCATGATGTTTTCATATAGTAGTCCACTGACTACTCTGCAATCTGATAGCAGGCACACGACTGCTACAATGCCTTTGGTAGCTCAAATCATCAAGCACGGTCTCTGCGATCAAATGGTAGCACACACATATATATCCAAGCGATCTGGTAATCTCCATGACAATCGGCTAGTAGCACACAACTACTACAATGTCATCCAATAGATCATAACTGTTGCCAAGTAGTACACAACTATTGTCCAATGACACACAATCACCGCCAGTGGAACACATCCACTATAGTAGCAAACAGCTATTGTCGAGAGACACACAGTCTCCACTAGTGGTACACAACCACCGAAGTAGCACACAACTATTGTTCAGAGTCACACATCCTCCGCTAGTGGAACACATCCACCGAAGTAGCACACAACTACTGTCTAGAGTCACACAGCCTTCGTCATAGTCTTACGACTATGTGTGTGATGTTTCTTCTCTCAGCAGGTCTGACAGTACATTACCCCCTCAGTCACCTCATGTGATTGATCCAGGGAACCCTTGACCAGAGGGGTTAGTCGACATGATAAGAAACAACACACCTCCCTCTCAACAAGGGTGGACATTCGACAACACTCCAAGCTTGTCCCTGAAGTACTCATATTTCACTCTTGACAAGGGCTTGGTGAGAATGTCCAATATTTGCTCATCTGTGGATATGTACTGGAGTTCCACAACTCTTCTCTGGAGCATGTCCCATATGTAATGATATTTTATCTCTATATGCTTAGACCTCTCGTGGAATACATGGTTCTTGGTAAGCTTCATGCAACTTTGAATGTCAGAGTGTATCAAAGTTGGCTCCAATTCTAGATCAAATATCCTAGCTAGCAACTTCTAGAGCCACACTGCTTCACGACTTTCCACGCTTGTTGTGATATACTCTACTTCTAATGTATTGAGTGCCACTGATGTCTGCTTCCTACTCAACAATGAGATCATGCCCGATCCTAGACTAAAACAACATCTGGAAGTACTCTTCCGATCCACTGCACTCCCTGCCCAGTCAGAATCTGTATATCCCTGAAGCTTCACATCTCCACCTGAGACATATCTCAATCCATATCCAACTGTACCATGAAGGTACCTCAACATATGCTTTGTTGCCATCCAATGTACCTGTTTAGGTTCAACCATGTGTTGACTCAAGGTGTTCACTGCAATTGTTTGTACATCATGGGATCCACCAAATCTGAAGCTTTGTTACTCAAGAGCTTCAAATTTATCGTGATAGGTGTGGTCATGGACTTGCAGTCCATCATCCCAAATTTCTTCAGGATCTCAACAATATATTTTCCTTGGTTAAGGAAAATCTCATGTGATCTCTGCCATACCTTCAATCCCAAAAAGTAATGCATCAAACCTAGATCCTTCATCTCAAACTCTAAAGTGAGCTCCCTCTTACACTTATCAATGAGCTTCTCATCCCCTATTAGAAATATATCATCTACATATAGAACCAAGATCAATGGGAATCCATCCTCAACCTTATAGTATAGGTTAGGATTTGCCTCACTCTTGGTAAATCCCAGGCTCATCAAATATCCATATATCCTAGCATACCTTGCCCTGGTTGCTTGCTTCAGTCGGTACAAGGCCTTCTCCAGTCTGCACACATGGGAGTCCTTCCCATGGATCACGAAGCCTTGTGGTTGTTCTATGTACACTTCTTCCTCTATTACACCATTCAAGAAAGCAGTCTTGACGTCCATCTGGTGTAATTTCCATCCCGTTGTGGAAGCAATCACAATGATTGATCATGGAAGTGTATTTTTCTATAGGAGCAAAAGTTTTGTTATAGTCTTCTCCCTCTTTGTGGGAGAGCCCTCTAGCCACAAACCTTGCCTTGTACTTCTCTATGCTGCCATCTGCAACATGCTTGATCTTGTAGATCCATTTGGAAGTCACAATTGACTTCCCTTCTAGTCTCAAAACGACCACCCATACATCACTCTTCACAATGGAATGATACTCCTCCATCATGGCATCCTTCCATTTTAGCTTCTCAACAACTTCTTCAAAAGTGGAAGGTTTTGAATCAATGATGTTGCTCATTAGTGCCACATAGTTGGAAAACTTATGTGGTCTCTTGCTCTCTCTAAAGGAACCTTTGGGAGCTGCATGTCCTTCAACTTCCTGCAAGGTGTTTCGAAGCCAAGTTGGTCTCTTCCTGGTAGAAACAACTTCTTCAGGAAGATCTATAGGTCTTTCTGACTCTACCATATCATTTTGGACTTTTGGGATGGTTTCTTCAGGTGTAAAGTCTACCATGACTACATCTTTGGGAGCCTCTTGCTCTATTTGGTCATCATCCATGTGAGATTCCCTTAATCTTATGAAGGTTTCATCTTTGTCAAATGTTACATACCGGTTGATCTCAATTTGTCTCTGCCCTGGAATGTAAATTCTATAGGCCTTCGAAGTCTCATTGTATCCAACGAATGTGCCCTTCTTTCATGAAGGTTCCAATTTCATTCTCTTTTCCTTGGGAACATGAATAAACATTGGAAAACCAAAAATCCTCAAGTGAATGACTATTTGCTTCTTGTTGGTGAACACCTATTCAGGTGTCTTGTTCCCCAATATCTTATGAGGTCTTATATTATGCGCATATATAGTCGTATTGGATGCTTATGCCCATAAGTGGATGGGTAGGCCTGTTTCATGTATCATCACTTTTGTTGCTTCTATGATGGATCTATTCTTTCTTTTTGAAACCCCATTCTATTGGGGGTTATAGGGAGTTGTAAGCTCCCTCTTAATCCCTGCTTCTCGGAAAAAAGTCTTTAAACTCCTTTGAGGTGTACTCACCTCCATTGTCAGATCTCAAAACATTAATCTTCCTTTCAGAGAGATTCTCAATTAAAGCCCTAAACTCTTGAAACTTGTTAAAGACTTCATCTTTTTCTTTCAAGAAGTAGATCCACGTCTTCTTGGAATAGTCGTCTATGAACAACACATAGTATACAAAGTTGCCAAGTGATGACATGGTCATCTATCTACATACATCAGAGTGTATGATGTCCAAAATACCTTTGGATCTGCTATCACTGCTTGTACAACTTCCCTTGACATTCTTTCCAAGTGCACAACCTTTGCATATGTTGATATTATGGTAGCTGGGAGAGGTATTAACCTCCACATGTAACCTTTAACAAGACTAGAATATTTCAGTAAGCAAGAGAAACCCTAAAACGTTAGATAATAACCCCAGAAGAAAAGTCAGCTCAAGAGAATATTCAATATTGAGTTATTATCCTCAAGAAAGAGAAGTTAGCCTAGTTAAGTGAGATAGAGCAGTATAAATAGAGGGCGGTAGAGCTCATTTGACACTCACTCACTCACAACTGCATAAGATTAGTGGTGCGCCAATTTGGAGAGGTAATTAAGCTGTTGCAACTTGGATTTTGGTTTTTGGTTGGAATTTCTCTTGGTTATGGTTTGGACTTTCTTCTTGGTCTTTGGTTATTCTTCCTTGGAGAAAGGTGTGCTACCTCGGTTGGCTATTGGTCCGCTTCCATAATTATTATATCTGTCAAGGTTAAGGTGCTTGGGGGTGGCCTTTGTGCCTATGGTTGGGTGACAATATTGTTATATTGTCTATGGAAAAACGAGCAAATCTCTTTATTTTCCAACAGGTTATGGGCACACACTATCTTTAGACAGTCTAACTACTAGAAGATAGATTGGGAAGTTATTTGTTAAGCTCGTTATGGCACTAGTTACACCTGCAACTAGTTTTTCTGATTATGCAGCTACAACAAACCCTAACCCTTGTGTTTGGGCACTTATGATCAAGCATTTTACCTAATTCCTTGAGATCCTAGTGCACCCTATCCTAGTGCATCTCTTGGTACCCTCAGCTAGCAAAAACGTCAGGTTTGAATTTATAGTCAAAGTCAAAGGTTGACTTATGGTCAAATTGATTTTGTGGTAGTTGAAATTTTAGAGTTCCAAGCTTGTTCTAATCATTCATTCTAATTTCTTCTTGTCAAGATGGTATCTAGTTTCAGATTGGAAGGCAAGTTGGACGATGCTACAAGAATTCAAAGGTATGCACTTGTATATGTTATCCAAGTTATATCATCTAGGAAAACATGAGTGTGTTTGCAGGAAAAGTATCAGAGACCTTGTCCAAATTGTAATCTTGGATTCAGTGCATTCAGAGGAACAAGCACACCCTCCATAGAAGTTGAGGCTTCATGTTCCAGGTTTGATTAAATTGTTAAGCTTCAAATTTGTGTATATCAAGGGTGATAGTCACTACATTACAAATTGTGAAAGTAGTCTTTGAAAGATTCTATTATTGCTAGGTGCAATGAATACTCGACTGCATATGAATATTATTGATATATATTCTTATTGTACCTGCTCGCAAGTTGAACTAACATCTCCTCTAGATAAATATTTCTTGTTTTCTCTTATTGTTCTTGTTTCGGGCAGGTACCCTTGTGAAATATGTTTGATGAACAATCCTTGCGGAAGCTATCATAGAAGAATTTTATAAGGATGACACAACTGCCATATGGGAAACAATCAGAACATATATAAGAAAACTTAAAAAGACTTAGAGGATTCAGAGTCGAAGGAAGTCATAAATCAAAAGTAAACCAGAACATGCTTGTGACACTTTGTAGAAAGCAAAGAAAGATGCAATAGACAGAAGCTTGGACTCTCTCAGATGGAGGGAGTTGATCACAGAATTCCAAAAGAAGCGCATGCATATTTCTCATTTAGGCATGAAGTCGGGATTAGGAAGGAGCTAATCCCTAAAGTTATAATCCATTGAAGAAGAATCCGTAAAGACTATGAAGTATCTATCCATGTTCTTCATTGGAAGTAGCAACCATGATAAGCAATATGTGTTCAGTTTGACTCTAGAAGAAGTATACTTCGAAAAGAAGCCTTGAATATCCTTGGTTGTCCATCTACATTTATGTTCCTATGGAGGAAGGTTGGAGCCTTCAGGAAATAAGGGCATGTAATCTATAAAAGATTCCATGGACTCCAACATTAAAGAAAAACATGAGGAAGAACATGAAGATTCCAAGAAAGAAAGAAAGGTCAGAACAACCAATTGAACCAGTTTGAACCCACTAGAAGCAGTCAAGCAGAAGGAATGGAAGGAAGCTGTGATTGTGAAAAAGACTTAAGCATTGATAGATACAAGGTGAGACTTGGGGCTAGAGGGTTCTCCTAGTAGGAGGGAGAAGACTACGATGACAACTTCTTCTAGTAACCAGATATACCTCTACCTGAGCCATTATATATCCTGCAGTAACCATGGGTTGGAGTTTACATCAGATACATGTAAAGATTGTTCTTCTCAACAGAGTAATTGAAGAAGCGTTTGTAGAGAAACCTCAAGGTTTTGAGGTATACCAGAAAGAGACCCTTGTATGTAGATGGAAGAAGACCTTGTATGGATTCAAACAAACTTGGTGTGGAGCCTCTCATGTACAACAAAAGTGTGGTGAAAACTTCCTATCATAGAGGAAGTATATTGAAATGGTTCTTCGGAAGTCCAGGATGATGGATTGCAAATCCCTGGCAAACTCCCATGATGACATATTTGAAGAAGTTGAGAGACTTTAATCCAATAGACCTGTCTCTGTATTGTCAATTGATTGGCTCGTTAAAGTATTTGGAGAATACTCATCCCGATATTTGTTTTGTGGGACGTTTAAGTTATGATATACAACTACGTGGATTTATCGATTCAGATCGCCCAGGGAGTATAGATGACAGAAGAAGTGCTACCTGAATATGTTTCAGTTTGATCTTTGTCATGATGTCATGGGCTATTAGGAAATATAAGTCTGTTGCACTTAACACTATAGAAGCAGAGTATATTGCAGCTTTTAATGCTTGTACGGAAGCAGTGTGGCTCCGTAAGTTGGTTTTTGGACTGTCTGATTAGGTGTTGGATTCGACCGTGACATATTATGATGATCAGAGCTATGTGAAGCTTTCATAGAACCCCATGTTCCATGACATGTCGAAGAAAATTGAGATCAAGCATTATTTTCTCTGTGATAAAGTTCAGAGGGGAGAAGTGGTTCTCCAGTATATCTCCACAGATGAGTAGATAGCAGATATTTTGGTAAAGCCTCTATCCAAGATGAAAAGTTTGCATACTTAAGAGACAAGTTGGGGCTCGTGGAGACGACTTCCTTATTGAAAAAGGAAGTGATTACTCCCAGGTTAGGAGGGAGAATTGATAAGTTATTGATTTATGGACAATCATTTTCCAGTTTGGAAAATGGTCTAGGTTGGACAGTTCTTTTCCAGTGCGGAAAGTGGTTCAAGATTTATGACAGACAGTCATTTTCCAGTTCGGAAAATGGTCCAGATCAGGCAGTCATTTTTGTAATGAAAATGGTCTGATAGATTGTCAGTGTACCATAGACAATGATTCCCCTTGTGGCCAGTGTGGGGGAATGTTCTAGGACATTCATTCTTCTTGCCAGTCACTCTAAGTAGTGGCCAAGTAGAATGGTTTGCCTCGTCGGGCAGTCATTCTTTCGAAGTTCACAGTCTGTGAGCAGTTTCAAAGAATGGTCCATTTTGGAGGTTGCTGCAAGACAATCATTTCCATAGAAAATGGTCCGAACAGTCATTCCCTAGGGCAGACTCATTCTCTCTAGGTTTCACTGTGATTAGTGCCAGAGGAATGGCCCAGTTAGGTGAATGGTCCAAGTTCGATAATCAGGGATAGGCATTCCCTAGGGCAGACTTGTTCTCTCTAGGTTGCACTGTGATTAGTGCCAAAGGAATGGCCGAGTTAGGTGAATGGTCTAGGCTCAGAAATCAAGGACAATTATTCTTCTATGCTTGGGAAGAATAGTCCAGATATCCGATGGCTGATGTTTTACTTTCCAAGGGCACATGCTCTTCCAGATCTCATAGATGTGAGTGGAAGAATGGCCTAGATGACTCAGTTTATATCATGATATTGTTTATGCAGGTTGATATCGGATGATATGATTGTTGTGGAGACTGTATGCCTTTTGGACAATAGTTGTATGTACTATGGTAGATGTGATCCACTGGTAGTGACTGTGTGTCATTGGTTAGTAGTTGTGTGCTACTAGGAGTAGTTATGTACCACTGGATAATAGTTGTATATTATTATGGATAGACACAGTTGTGTTCTATTGGATGGAATTATAACAACAATATGCTACTATCTGAGTGCAATGGAGACTACCACTAGTGTTGGAGTTGATTTCCAGCTAGATGGATAGTCAGTGTGCAGGTGGACAGAGATTCTCCAAGTGGAGAATGGTCCAGATAGAACAAATTACTGGTGGATAGGCATTCTCTTTGTGGAGAATAGTCCAGGATGACAGTTTGTTGACATATCATGGACTAGTATTTTCCTAAGTCACAGATTGTGCCCCGATTAGGAAAATGGTTCAGGACCGATATTTTCTAAGGCATATAGGTAGAGATGGATCTCTATGGTACATAAGACTCGATTAGAAAATAGTCCGAGACTGACATTCCTGTAGGAATGGTCTCTGTAGCCCGTGGCATAGATTTCAACATCTGTTGGGACAGTCATTCTTCTAGGACGTATGTCTAGATTAGAAGAATGGTCCTTGTATCACTCTGTAGAGTGAGTGACTTATTCAACATCAAGCCGGATTACTCAGATGGAGTATGGATTCGAGAGATGATGCAACTAATGCTATCAGATGATACTGATAGTGATGATGTTGCTCGTGAGTTGATCTACATGATTACGATATAGCTTGTGTGGCTATGATGATGCTACCGGTTGAATGGTTTGTTTCTGCTCAAGACCATTGCCTTTAATACCTCCCTAGCCAGGAGGGAGTGTTGATATTATTGTATATGCAGGAGGTATTAACCTCCATGTGTAACCTTTGACAAGACTAGAATATTTCGAGAAGCGAGAGAAACCCTAAAATGTTGGATAATAACCCTAGAAGACAAGTCGACTCAAGATAATATTTAATATTGAGTTATTAGACTCAAGAAAGAGAAGTCAACGTAGTCAAGTGAGATAGAGAAGTATAAATAGAGGGCACTAGAGCTCATTTGACACTCACTCACTCACAATTGCATAAGATTAGTGGTGCACAAGTTTGGAGAGGGAGTGCAACTGCTACAAGTGGGATTTTGGTTTTTGGTTGGACTTTCTCTTGGTTATGGTTTGGACTTTTTGCTTGGTCTTTGGTTATTCTTGTTTGGTGTGCTAGCCTTGGAAAAATGTGTGCTACCTTGGTTGGCTATTGGTCTG
>SNQJ01S0146934.1:0-15678 GCA_010110895.2 Picea sitchensis | reverse complement strand
GGTAGTGGTGGATAAATTGACAAAATCCATCCATTTTATTCTAGTCAAGATGACTCGAAAGGAAGCTAATATTGCAGAGATTTACATGAAGGAAATTGCTAGGTTGCATGAAGTACCTAAGACAATTGTTTCAGACAGAGATTCAAAGTTTAATTCAAACTTTTGGAGAGGATTATTGAAGGGATTTAGTACAAATCTAAATTTTAGTACAACATACCATCCACAATCAGATGGTCAAATAGAGAGAGTCAACCAAGTGATTGAAGACATGTTGATAATGTATGTGATGGATAAACTATCTAAGTGGGAAGATTATTTGCATTTGGTTGTGTTTACCTACAACAATGGGTATCAAGCTTCATTAAATATGAGCCCATTTGAAGCTCTCTATGGTAGAAAATGCAATACTCTAGTAAGTTGGGACAACCCAACAGATAGAATAATACTTGGGATATAATTTCTCAAGGAGATGGAAGAGCAGATGGTTAAAATTAAGCATAATTTGAAAGCAACACAAGGTAGGCAAAAGAGTTGTATAGATAAGAGCAGGACAACCAGATAATTCAAAGTGGGAGAGCATGAATTTTTGAAATTGAAGCCCAAGAAAAGTTCATTGAAATTGGACAATTGTACCAAGCTAGCAACCATACTATGCGGTCCATTTGATATGTGGGATAGAATAGGGCCAGTTGCATACATGCTTGCATTTCCTACTTCCATGAATGTGCATAATGTATTTCATGTATCTTTGCTAAAAATATATGTGCATGATCCTAACCATGTCATTGATTGGAATTTGATTCAAGTGAAGCGAAAATGAGACTTTTGGGTATAACCAATGTGTATATTGAACATGAAGGTCATGGTGGTCTAGAACAAAGCCATAGGGCAGGTAAATGTCCAGTGGACATGCTACAACCCTGAAGAAGTGACACATGAGTTGGAAGATATAATGCGGGAGGCATACTCGTAATTGTTTTTTAATTATTGATAAAAATTATGTATATATGCACACTTGCATGGTGATATGCATCGAGGACAATGCCAAAATAAGGGGGAGGGGAATGTAATACCCTAGTTTTGAACCCTCATATTAATAATGTATTTTTGTTTATTTGATGAAAGGTCAGAATGGCTGTAAAGTTGAAAAGGTCGGAGAACCTAGCAATGTAATACTTTGAATATTGATAATAAAAATGCATTGCTAGCTACAAGACCGATAAGTGAAAAGTCATATGGGGCTATGATTCCACGAGAGAGGGGGCTAAAGGGGCTAAGCCATTTTATTATATTTTATTCACCCATCTTGGAATAGGTTGGAAAAGGTGGTTACATGAGCTTCTTGGGGAAGCCACGTGGTGCATTATTGCATGCAAGTATATAAACCACGATTTTGGTTGTTGGGGGGTTCCTCACTCATTCTCCATTCGTACCTCATTCATTATGGCTCATTATTGTTCTTGGTTTTTGGGCATGGGAAATAAACTGTTGGAGGAGAGAGCCATTGCTAGTTGGTTGTAGGTAACTATAGGTTATTCCAACAATAAGTTGATGCCTATGTGCATGAGAATGATGGTAGTTGTGAAAAAATTGTCCATAGTTGAGAATCCTTGGAGTTTCCAACATTGAGATTTCTTGATTAGTAGCATTGGAGCCCTGGAAAGAAGTGGAACAACCCGAGGGACTGCATTGTATAGAAGGGTGTTCTTTTCTCTGGGTTGTGCAAACCAAGGGGAAAGAGAACTAACAAACTAGGATTTGTTGTGTGGTTGAGAAAACTGCGAGAGCTTGACAACTGACTGGTGTGTGTTTTAGAGTTGGCCTAGGCACCCATCCTTGTGGATTCATAGCCTCAACTCGAGGGTGACATGTTGTAAAGAGTGAATATGTAACAAAGCCTAAGGTTGGGTGGAGCGTCTGACGTTTGTAACCAGTTGGTGAAATGTTTCTTAAAGATAAGTTTCTTTATTATGTGTTTCTCTATGTTTCTTGTGATTCACATTTTCGGTGTGTAATTATCTCTATGTTGTGTTTATAACATACTTGTATATTGTTAATGTTTTGCATGGCATGAGAAACATTTATTTTATAGATATGCATGTTTCTTGATTACTACACGTGCTTGTATCATGTTTCTTGATTATTAAAGAATGGTATTAGAATTTTGGAATCAGTTAGAAACACAATTTTTTTAGGTACCTGGGCAATGGGTGTGTTATAAGAAGTACTTTTGTAGTGTTTCCACTATCTTCTCCACACTAAATTTCCTTGCCACTCGACTGTAAATGGCCCTTACTTTCAAAATGAAGGCCTTCCTATGAATTACGTAACAAAGTGTACAAATAACGTCTTTTCTTGATTTGATAGCTAAGTGGAATATAAACGAGATATGTGTCCTATGGGTAACCCTAAATCAATAGTATTTGTTTTCTTTCTAATTGGTGCATAATCTAATCACACTGGTGGTTTGGCTTTTGGTGTAGCAAAAAAATGATACTAATCATGATGCTTCTCACACACTTGAGGGAACACGGAGATAGCCTAAATGGAGTAGAATTCCATCCTAGAGAATTTTTTGCCTACAAATAGGGATTGGTAATGTATCAACAAAATCAAGAATGTTGTCATATAGTTGGGGCCACCTAAGATCTCATGTCCATAGAAGTTGAGAAATGTAACAATACAATAATTGGAGGTCTAATGAGGTATTGCATAACTCTATTAGTGCTTCTCTTCCTATATTTGTTGTTTAAATGGAATTGTTGCAGGTAGGTAAACCACTTTTGATGGTGATCATTCTACAATTTTCCAAGTGCCCACATGAACTTGCAAGTCCTATGATTTACGTGAATAATTGTTTCCTTTCATATAATACAATGCTTCAACTCTTAACAAGCTTGTACAATGGAGTACAACTCCTTTGCATAGATGGGGTTGCTGTGAAACATCTCGGAGAGTGTCTCGGTGTGATAAAAAACTAGATGCATGTGTTGAGTGAAGCCTACACCAATTGCACTCTCCGAGGTGTCTCTATATATCTCAAATAATTGCTACGAGTCTAGAAGAACGAGGACTCATGTTGAATAGGGCCGTTGCTTTAGTTCCTAAAATGCTTTATGTTGTGTGAGTTTCCATGTGAACTTTTCCTTTGCTTCACTCTTGGTTACTTATTTTAGGGTCCAATTAATGTGGGAGAACTCTAGAATGAACCTATGGTAGAAGTTGGCCAAGCCCAATGATGCAGGAGCATCGCCAACATCAAGCGAGCCAGCGCGGAAGCGAAGGACAGCTGGACAAGCCAGCACAAATTTTGAATTTCTCTTGAAATTGATGCGCGAACATAAATGTGGCAATTTAATGAAGCGCACTTGTATAATGTAAACAGACCTTAAGCGATTTGCTCTCGTCCTTAGTAGATAGAAGGCATTTAAAGTAGTTAATGCAGGTAGATAGAATTTAATTATAGATTAGACAATTTTTAGAGCGCAAGAGGGAAACGGGATATAGACACCCTCATTGTGTATTGTAACATCATCAAAGGAAGAAGAGAGAAGAGCATGCAGAGAGCTATGTAAGAACACCCATGTACAGACATTTGGATTAATAGAAGAGTTTAATTCAAATTCATGGTTTCGTGTTTGTTCTCTGTGTATTGATGTTGAATGATATGCTCATGAATGTTTGCTTCCTGTTATGCATTTGCTTTATATGATGTGTATATGATTTCATGGTTGAGTTTGAAGTCTGAAAGGAAGTAGGAATGAGTTTCAATTGTTTCTCTATCTGAACAAGGGTTCCTGCAAGGAGTGCAGTCGAATTGTCCGCAAGGAGTGCGTTGACAAAGGGTTTAGATAGAGATAGCTTTTGTTCTCATTCACTCTAAGGTGCAGACAGGCACAGGAGCCGTGCAAGGAGTGCGCAGGCTGAGCAAAGTCTTAGGGTGGTGGACCTGAGTGAAGCACTGAGAGACTGTTGTTGCAGGTGTGCGCAGGATCGAAGGGATTCAACACTTGGAAGTGGTTGAATGTCTGCCGCAAGGAGTGCATGCAAGGTTCTCTGAAAGATTCAGAGTTGGGGAAGCTCAGGAGGTATAGGACCTTCGAGTAATTGTTGAAGGACAACGCAGGGAAGCTGCGATTGGAAGTATTAAGAAGGCGTCGTAAGTTCGCGCCGCAGGTGGACAAGTTTGTGGAGGAACACTTGGTCATTTGCAGACATCGTCAGTGAGGACGGACGGTCGGAATTCTCTGAGGAGCATTCGTGAATTTCCGTGAGCCGTTAGATCTCACAGAGGAGCAGGGGAGATACAACGAGTATTCCTTAAGGGATCAAAGCTTAGGAGGGGCAGGACTGTTGATCCGAGCCATAAGGGTCGTAGGATCTACACGTGGAATTCCATATCGGGGTTTCGTGGGTTGAAACTCTGTAAACATAGCAACAAGAATCGCGATATTCCGATACGCGATATCCCGAAAGGCTAAGAGAACAGTGTGGGGGCCACAGGGTCAGAGAGGTGGACAAGTGGCACACCATTTCGGGGTTTCGTGGCGAGAAGTCCCGAAATAATTGCATCAAGATTCGCGATATAACGAAGTCCGAAATGCCGATGAAGTGACAGGGCGTTGAAAAGTCAAACTCACGCGTGCGTCGGAGTTTCGACGTATCGGGAATCGAGAGTCGGGGAGACAAGTTGTTCGACATCGCGAGTGCCGAAATCATGATAGAGAAAATCCCGAAAGGAAGGGGTCAGCGTTGACTGTTGTCGGGTTTCGGGGATTCGAGAGACCAATGCTCGACCTACGGATTCGCGAAAGCGCGAATTCCGATCTCCTAAGTGCGAAAAAAGGGGATCCGACGAGGATTGCTGTGGGTGCAGATTTCCCGATAGGGAAATAGAAGAACCGGTTCGAGTTCTTCGGGCCGTGTAAGGAGGAAAGATCCTGCGTCGACGTGGACCTTCCGACCTGCGGGTTGAGGGCGTCAACGCCACCCAATAAGCTACAAAGCTTTGATAGTCTCTTTAGGTCCAACCAATTGTGAATGATTTAGACATTGATTGTATCGACATGCACTTCAGGCTTCAAAATTGAAGGACATGGGGGTGGACTTTGATCCACTTATGTGTGCACACATCACGAGACCATTTAATATAATCTTTTTGGGTGCAATTACAAGGTTACAACTTAGTAAAAGGTGAAATTGATGTATGTGAGTTCTTTATAATATATAAGGTGATCCAACTCATATTAATTTTGAAATTGAAATTAGTTGATGTGTTGCAAAAACAACTTTAACTCTTTTATTAATCAAAACCACATAACAACTCTAACTCTTTTATCAATCAAAACCACACACACACACACACATTCTTTTAAGGAAATCCTCATGGGATCCCTCCCTCTTCCCTAAACTATTTGGATGGAGGGTGGCTCAACTGCCAGCGACAATAACAACCATGAACCTCAAGGAATTCTACCAACGTTGCCCTATGATCTACAACTTCTTAATAGACAACATGCCTTAGATAGATGGTCCATCGATTGAACTAATCTTTGGAGATTTTAAATTTTTTAAAAGAAGAAGTCTAAACATTATACGATTTGGATTTTTTCTAGCAATCATCACCAGAATTCGGTCATACAATTTTTGATCAAATTGCAGATTTTCATTGTTGAAATTGCATTTTTAATTGCATAAATAGATTCAACGCCCTCAAAACCCTTTATTGCACCAATATATATCAATTGGGTTTAGATCGGGTGGTTGGGAGGAATGTTGTTATCCTCCCCGCCTGGGTACATATGATTGTTGATGTAACATTTACTAATATTATCTCAAGAACTTGACATGCAGTTGCATTATTGTGTGGAGACAAAATATCACTACATGTAATAACTTGCTAGTAGTTCACAAGGGGACAAACTTCCACTCTTGCTAGATGTCTCTGGGTCTTAAATAATTACCCTATTTTCTTATGCCTGAGGAAGAAAAGCTCTTAACCAAGCAAAAGCAGTTTTAGGTCATTCTCCAAGATAAAATGACACTTTCAACCTAGAAGACATTCACAAGATGCCAAATATCCACTCATTTATAGATATATATGAATGCTTTTTACAATTAAGTTTCTTGCCCAACTTCTTGAATGTCTATATATATATATATATTCTTAAATATTAATCTAAATATGTTATATTCTTAAAACCATCTTGAAATATGAAATAAACTAATCTTGTACCAAATAAACTTTCTATTAAATTTACTTGTACCAAATAAACCTTCTATTAGTATCATAATAAAATTTATTGAATTCTTATTAAATTTATTTGTACCAAATAAACCTTCTATTAAATCATAAATTTAATAAGAATTCAATAAATTTAATGTATAATCAAAATTTTATTATGATACAAAGTAACTCAATTTTAAATTACCCTACATTATTAAAATTTTCACAAAAGTCTTGAATGAATGAGAACCTTAACTTTTTATATTATCAGATTCTAACCAACTACAATAACCCAACAACCATGTCTTCCATATGTCAAAACTTAATAAAGACTACACACCACATCAGAGCACAACCCCATTGGCGATCTTTTGTATATTTCAAATTTCAAGGGAGATCAAATGTTCATAGGCTTAAAAATTGATTGCCGTTCCTAAGTAGGGGACGTTTTCTTTGTTGCCAGTGGAATCTATAAAGCAAACAAGAACCATGGAGTAGTTGTTATTCATCGGATGAGATCAGCGGGTTTGGGATGACAAAGGTGAGACGAATGTTATTGGATTCAAAAAGTCCAAGACTGGATCAGAGTGTTTGACTGCAAAAAGGCCCAGATTAAAAAAAAAAGCAGGTTTGGTTGCAAGTGGGCTGGTGGGTTCAAACTTCTGTGGTGCGGTCAAAAAGGTTAAAGTGGGTCGATGGTTTAGTTTAGGAAGGAACGAAGAAAGAAGAAGACGGGCTGGATGTGACCCCAGATAGAGAGGGGTGAGGAATCTGTTCTGTTCTGCCTCATATCAAATCACAGCCCAACCCAGCAGCCAAAGATCCTTCCCGCACACAGTGCTATCTGTCTCTGTCAGTTGTTTTTATATACTAATTCCCATTGTCAACAACAATGAATAATATTAATAATAATAATATTAACAATGTGGGTGTCGCCAAAGAGGATGCTGAAGGGGAGGCACAACCCTCTATATACCCACAACAAACCCCAGCCCCAGGCCCCCCATTACCAGGACAAGGCCAAGTTCAATCTCAATCTGAATTTCAATCTATCGAAATTGATCATAATTCCCCAGGGGACGACGACCCACATCATAATCCTCCAGGGAACGACGACCCACAACTGCAAACAACAATATCTTCCCCCCCTCCTCAGCAGCAGCAGCAGCAGCAGCAAGGGGGAGAAGACAAGGACGAGGATCGAGCCATGGCGGGCACGGTGTTTCATCTGTATCTGCACCAGACCCCAGACAATCTACAGCAGAAGATGACCTTTCCAGAACTCTGCCGAAAGTTCAGGTTATTCCTTCCTTCTTCCTCTTTCTTTTCTTGGGGTTTCGATCTCGCAATTTCAGTAAATTAGTGCCGATGACATGCTAAACTCATGAACTCATATATACGGAGTGCAAAACGTTAGGAAACGGAGACAATTCAGTAGGAGAAAATAACCATGCCAGGCCGAGCTCTTTAAGTGATAGATACCCTCTTCACTGTTTTCAGTGGAGGAGTTAGGTTTCCTGTTGAAGTAACCACCTTATGCGAGAAAAGCTGTATCCGTCATTGATGCTGTAAATTGGGCAATATGTCATCCCTGCATGTGGGTGGAACACACGGTCACTCAAGACAAATCTATTCTATGAAACTGAAACAGCAGCACAGTACTAGATTCACTCTGCTCCATAGTGCTAGCATGGGGGACTCCGAGTTACGTTTATACTAGGAAATAGACATAGATTGCCCTATTACGATGGAATAAAAACCTCAACAAGGGATATGCTCCTCTGATTTCTAGTAAGCTTGCGATTAAGAAGGCATCGCAAAGACAACAGTCACAAGGAAGGGAGCCCACAAACGGGCACAACGAACTATTGACTTCAAGCTCGCTTTCGTCATGAGAAGCGCATCTTTATTCCAAGGAATAGGTGGGGAATTACCAGTGGTGGGTGTTTTTTTTCTTTCTTCTGTCAATAGATGATCGTCTAGCATAGTGAATTGCCTGTGTACCAAAATGGGCAGTGGAACTCATTCTTAAACATATAATCATCAGTTCTCATGAACCTTAATTTGGGTAGGTTAGAATGTCAAAAGTTATTTTAGCAACTTTATGAAGTGTCAACTTTGGAGTCTGAACTTGTTATAGGTCTGCATCAATGGCATTCCTGAACTCGACAAACAACATTTAACGATGATGGGTTGTATTACATATTTCAAAATCTCCTCAAGCTATATCTGTACTTTGTGATCAATCCCAACCTTTGTAAACTTCGATTGTATGCAATATATGCCTTTTAACCGCCCGTCATTCCAGATTGAATGATCTGGTGAAATTCTTGGATTGCACAGGCAACAGTGGCTCACTATCAGCAACGTCATGAAAAGTTCATTGAGGATAAGTCGTAACAGTGGGTGAACCTGCAGTAGGATATCCTTCTACAGGCTCACCAAATTAAGGAGCCTAAATTTTAAACAGGCTATAGCTCAATGATGAAGGTGTCATGGCAACTTTACCACACCGATGAGAAAACGAGTTCTTGACAAGCCTTCTGATTTGAAAAGTTTATGCCTTCCATGATATATTGTGTGAATGTTTACCAGCTTTGATCATTTCCAAGCTGTCCTGAAGAGGGCGAAGGTATTCAGACTCTGCAACACCAAAGATGTACATTTTGGAATCTATGAAAAGACCACTCTGTAACAATGCAAGTGTACAGAGGACCATGGCGCCTCCATATTAACTGTAAATAAATAGGGCGAAGGTAAATATCAACTGGAATGCAAGTATAAAATAATGAGACAGTTACTCTGCAACAATGTCATATTGACATTGCAACGAACTGTAAATAGATAGTCTGAGTAATTGGGGGAGTATATCATCTTATCGCAATGTTATATAATTAAAGGTATCGCCCAAAATTTAATAATTGGCATTATTGTTTTGAATTGTTATATTGCCAAATTTTAGTGCACAATAAATGTGTTAAAATTTAGCATACTATATAGATTAAGATTCTTGAAATCAGGTGCAAAGTTCAAGAATGGAGGTGGCAATAAAACACTTCACATTGGGCGAAAATTAGAATGTATTTTATTCCTGTTTTAGTTGTTCTAATTTATCTTTTCATTAATTAGAAAGGCTTATCAACATTTAAAAGAGAAAAAACTCTGGCAACCATGTCAATGTTCATTTATGCAGAGTCACCACTTTACTATGTCAGTAACCTAAAAATCATAGGGCAAGAACATGGGATAGCAGCAAGCATGGCTGCCTCTATGATCCAGCTAGAGGTCAAGGGAATTAACTCAAGATTCCTCAAACTTCACATTGTTGACTGCTGGGCTTAAAGTATAGTAGCTAGATCCAAAAAAAACATAATAAAATTCTCAGTCTGGGACACTTCCTGAGCCCACGTTTAAGATTTTCTAAAGTATAGATTATGTAAGGCTGGACAACAACACATAAAAACTCATACATCCAAGCATAGTAGGATGAAGTTGCATCATCTACCAGACTACCATATGTTATCTGTTCAAAAACCTGTAAAGGGTGTGTTAGCACTGAGAGTCACACTTAGACTGGTGTAAGTGCAAGCCCAGTACCCATCAGAATATAAATGGATTAAAATGGTTTGGGTAGGTGGATCAGCAAGACTGGGAAAGAAAGGGAGAGGGCAACAACTTGTCTACAGAGGCATTCCATTGGGCAAGGAGTCATAACATCCCACAGATCAAAGGCAATCAAACTGTATATCGACAAAGGGATATATAATGATGAGTAGAAGCATGGTGAATATGACAAAAGGAAGAACATCCATTGCACAGAAATCCTTTCTGCAAACAGATAAAGATTGCTTTGACAATAAACAATGATTTAATGGGCAAGCTATAGCAGATCCTCTGCTGTTCATGAATCCATCCATCAATGGTAGCTATGATCCTCAAACCTGCAAAATATTCAAGGCTCAAGCAAGAAGATAACAAAGAAATGGAAAAACACAGAAGACAATCTGATAACAGCTCTCATGAATCTTTAATGGCAGAAAATGTCACTACAAACAGGCCCTCGGGCTTACAAATGAACAACTAAAACTGCTCGTCCAACTCTCTCCTCTCTTGGCTCATGAATCCAACCCTTTCCTTCTCAAAATCCCTTTCATATATAGAGAATGATCTCTATCTATCCTAAGGAGGTCGAAACCAAGGAGATACATAGGATCCTCCTCTATTTAGGAGTCTTGTTACAAAAGATTCCAACAAAAACCTAACAAATTCCTATTTTCCGGGATCTTGCCTATTGTGATAAATGCCTTTTGAAATAGGTCATTCTGCTTGATCTGGAGATGGAACACATGTCCCTCATTTCCAACTAAATCCTAGGAGACCATTCTAACCTTCCTTGACGGTTGGTAGCCTTCCCATAGCTCGAATTTGTCAAACTGTTAGAGTTCGCAGCGCCTATGACAGCATGCGCTGCGAACTTTTCTGTAGGTGATGATTTTGTCTTTTCTCCAAAAATACGAACTGGGTCGGGCTGATTTTTTGTCAGCAAGTCAAAAACACTGTTTCCCTCCACACCAAATTTCAGAGGAACCCAGATGGGAATTCAAAAGTTATGGGCAAAACCATCCTCTGTTGTGTGCTAATTCTTGCAAACTGTCATAAATTACCAGTTCGCAGCGCCGACACTACGAACTTTCCTGTAGCAGCCTGTTTCAATTTACCAAAGTTTTTAACATCTCAAAACTTATGCTAGGAGTCCAGACATGTTGCAAAACTTCATTATATTGATATCTGACTTAGAGGAAAGCACGACAACTGATACTCATGGCTTACAACTCATAGCCATCACCCAAATTTTTTTGTAAAATGCATAAAAATAGGTTAACAACATTAACAACATTTGCAACGTTAAGCCTGCTTCAACAAATGATCAACCACACATTGTAAATTTGATAGGGGTAAGAATTCACTCGTTTAAGGCTGAATTTGAAAGGATGCAAAAGGTGAAAGTTTCAGCAGTCCTAGAACAGAGGGTTTGCAGCGCCAACAAATATATTAGTAAAAGGACCTCCTCTCAACCTTCAAATAACAAGATAACCCTTATGAAGTATCTAGTAGACTTGAGCTTGATGCATACAATTGGGGATTTGAACACACGTGTCTGCAAACTATTCAACCTCCAACACTCTCCTTCAGCTAGTTCGCAGCGCCTGGCTTAAACACAATTTGCACACTTGGAGGAAGATGTTAGAAACTTTTATGACATAATCCCTGAGAATTTGTTTAAAATATAAGCTCTGAAAACAATAAGATCTTCTTTGACATGATCCTTAAATGCAATGACAACCATTGAATGCATGAGATACTTATGAATACGCTACGAACTCTCTTGTGAGTTGGTAACACATACAACTGTCTTTAACTTGACATTTAAACAGATAGATGATGAAAAACGAAACTTTGGGTACAACTGGAGGTGTGACATGTCAAGGTAAAAATGTCAAAATTAAAGGTGTGACTCATTTTGATCTCTACAATTCTATGTGCTAACAGGGTGAAGATTTGAAAATTTTACAACAATATCCATATGCATAGATAGTTGTCGGGGCAAGGTTTTTGAATAAAACAATGGTGAGAGGGTGGGTTTTTGCCCCAGTCCACTTGACTAGTAACATGGATCCTTTTAAATGGACGAGAAGAGGAATGTCTGATCATTTGTAATGTCATAAAAATCCTAAGCTGCCAAGTTCCAAGAAGAAACCCATTACTGGTCTCTAAATGTTGTTGAAGTAATATTAAGAACATATTGATATGGCTTGTGAAGCTCTCATTTGATGAGACTTAGTCTAGTGAACATGTGTTAATAGTTATAGCTGTACTTTAGTATGCTATTTTTCAAACTTTTGGGTGACTTGGTCAGACTTCATCACTCTCCCATAATTTTGTACTCCCAATAATACAATGAAGAGTGTACCATATGTGTACATTGTGACAATCTTTTAATCTCCTTTCTACTTGCAAGATTTCTCTCTCTCTCTCTCTCTCTCTCTCTCTCGTGTTTCTCTTGTGTGTGAGTATTCACATTGTTGTTTTTTGCCCATATCAATTGGTATCGTAGCTTAAGATTAGGGCTTCTTTAGAGTTCTACCATCCTTGGAATTTTTTTCCTGCATGGGATTCTCTTCAAGCTCTCAACTTCCATTGGTTCTAATGATTTACATGCACATCCACACCCTCCTCTCCCAATTTCAAGCCATTGGTACGTAGGTAACTCTATCACTCGGGTTTATCTCAGTTTTTCTTCTTTGCATTTCTGCAATCCTACCGCAACTATGGATTCCTATTCGTGACTGGCAGAATCACTGGGCCTTTTTGGTCTATTTTGCTCTTTTTTTGTGCATTCCATTGTTATTTTGTCTATTTTGCTGTTTTTTTGTTTATTTTGTTATTTAAACTAGCAAAACTATCACACATCTGTGTTTTTTGTTCTCAGGCCCATTTTGTGCTTGTAAACTGCAGATTGCTATTTCTAGCTTGAAATTGACTTCAAATATTCACCCAGACTTTGTCACCTCCTAGGTTCCCAACATTGCTAAACTACTGCCAAATTGACAATGATAGAACCAACTCTTCATGGAAATCTTGCACTATAAAAAAAGGAGCTTGCAGAACAACAACAAGAGTTTAAGAAACAAATGATTGTTGTCATGATGGCCATGTTCCAGACCCTACAATAGGTTGTCCAACAACTACAAGTCCACAATCAAGAGGTTTATACCCCTTTGACACTTTTCACCCCTTCTATTGTAGTAATGTCCACATCTCTTCCACCTGTTTGTGCTCACCATCATGCTCCAACATATTTCGTTCCCTTTGATTATCCTCTTGTAGATGCCAAGACACATGAAGAATCTCTTTGAGCCAAAGAAACCTCCATTGCAGTCCATTCCCTTTTTGAGAAGATACTTCACTGCTAGTTTTTCAAGTTGCCCAAATAGCTAAGATACGTTAGACTATTCTAACTCCACTACTTGGCAAGCCTATGGTGTTGGAGAATCGTCTAGAATTCGTCTCCACATCATTATCTCAGGTCTTCCTGCCTTCAATGGACCTCTTTTTGTTTGTCCATTGAACTTGTTCTCATAGTCTTCTACTCCCTTCACAGTTCTCTAGATAGTGCACGAGGACTTCCCATTTAAATAATGAGGACTTCCTATACCACACAATTCTTGATATCCTCATCCTGCTTTGGACAAGGATTCAGTCAATTCCTTGGGTCTGTGTGCCTCAACTGCGAAGCAAAATGAGTTCAACTCTTTTGAGAGCAACAATACTTGTGTAGTTCCTTCTATTCATGGTCCTACATCAATGCTTCTCCTTTCTAACTGTTAGTATGCTTCTACTGGTTTTGTTCTTGAACTAGGACACCATCCAATGGTTTTTTGCCACTGGTTCAAGCACTCTAATTTTAACAAGAATATACATTCGTACGAAGAACCCAACTACACATATAAGCCAAGGATTGTCTTGTACTATGTTAGAAGAGGTGTACCCCCAACTACATCAAAAATTCGGGACAATTTTCCCTAAGCATGGAGAAATTGATGAGATTTAGTCAAGTGAACATGTACTATAGTATTGTACTTTTGGGTAACTTAGTCCTAATTGTTTATTTTGGACACATAATCCTAGGGATTGCGCTTCCTATGTAAATAACTGTAAATATGAAGAGTCGTAGGTAATAGGAATCGTCTTTAGTTATTGAAGGCCAAGAGTCTAGGTAATAGGAATCGTCTTCAGTTATTGAAGACCAAGAGTCACCATTTCATGTATTTATTCACCTACAAGTTATATAATCATCATCCCGTGGAGTTATCATTTTTGCCCAATGCTTGGCCTGACAGTGGTATTAGAGCTAGCGCTAACTCCATGAGTGTTTCTTCTCTTGTGCAAAAAACGCCCTCTGCCATCGCAGCTTGATTCTGTGGGATTCTCTTTGCCATATTCCCTCAGGCGTTAGGCTTCTCAGACTTGAACTGTCGACCTCTAGTCGACTATGTCTTTTCCATTATTCGCTGTCATTTCTTCACAGCTTGAAACACTAATATTTGTAACTCTTCGCTGGACTACATTATTGTTTCCATTACTATTGCCAATTTGCCATTGCACGTCGATTTCATAACCTCGTCGCCCATCAACGTTGTTCTGGAATCCTCATCAATTTGCAAGTTGATTGGTATCTAAACCGAAACCCTAAACCTAACTCTCACTTTCCTTTCGCTCCACTCTCGCTCCATTCTTGCACCTGGTATCGCACGACTTCATAGTATCAACTCGACGTTCATTTCCTTGGCCTTCTTTGTTCACTCGACGCTTATTTTCTTGGTCTTCTCTGTTCATGAAAATGTCAAATTCTTCTTGCAGTCGACATTATGCTGTGTTGTGAATGATGTCGGGTGAAATAAAAGTACTTCCCTTCATGTCACGTTGAGCTCTTGCTTTAGGGAAGAAGGGCTCTCGGATCCATTGTCATTCCGCCCATGAAATCTTTACAATCCAATTAATTGTTCAGACTCCGTGAGTGGGCATGTCGGCCTGGCTCTTCGGGTTGCAAATTTCAGTGTATTCTCTTGTTGAAGTGTTTGAGGTCGAGGGGAGAAGGTAATCGACCGTACTGTATTCTCTTGCTGAGGTGTTTGAGGTTGAGGTGAGAAGGTAACCAATCGTGAGTTTCTCCAGGCCTATGTTAGAAATCGTGGGTTTGAGGAAACCCATTTTTTCAAATTTTATTTGTGTTGCATTTGAGCCATTATATTTTGCTTTCATATTAGGACACAAAGATATTTTGTGGAACGGTTTGAGCATTTGAAGAGGGCTTGTTTCTATACTCATTATGAGTGAGATAGGGACAATATATTGCTTTGGTATTCATTCTATGTTCGAGATAATTGTTGACTAAAGAAGCAGTTTTACAAGACAATGCATTCTCTCATCTCCATTATCGGCGTGGTGCTAAGTGACAAGGAGAACTACAGAGAATGGTATAGGAAGATCAAGAGCACACTGATCTTCAACGACTTGTGGAAAGGGATTTGCGAAGCAAAAGAAGTCCCTCAGAGCAGCAAAACCACTAAAGAAGAAGAAATTTTTTTTGAAGAAGAAGCCTCAGTCTTAAAGACAAAGAGTAGCAGACCTTGTAGAAAACCAGTCATATGGACCACAAACAAAGAATGTGAAATATGGGAAGACAAAGACCAGAAGGCATATGCAGTAATCTCCACGACAATGAGTGAGGTGAGCTGTCATATTGCATCCATTAGTGATTCCTATGGTGCCTTGAAGAGATTAAATGAATTGTATGACACATTCTAAGCTTGAACTCATACAACTAATGTTGAAGCTCTTCAACCTAGAGTTGAAGAATGATGACCCTATGGCTTTGGCTTCAAAAATCG
>SNQJ01S0146933.1:0-21544 GCA_010110895.2 Picea sitchensis | reverse complement strand
TATTGATTAGGTAGACTTTTAGGTGATTATTAGAGTGTTTTGAAGATTTTAAGACACTTTTTAAGTGTGATTTAGTGATATGGCCGAAACTGTTATGAGCTTAAAAATGTGTTGCTTCAAGCTTATGCAATTAAAAGTGTGAAAACATGTAAAGCAAATAAAGATGGCTAAAGAAGATTTAAGTTATCACATGCACATATAAGCTTGCTATTAAAGAAAAATCACAATGGCAAGGACAACTTGCCTTCAAGAGATGGAAAGAAAATTTAATGTGTGTTTGCCTACTTAACCATTTAGCAACATTCAAGCCTAAGCAAGTGGCTTTCAATAGATATAAGAAATAGAGAAATAAACCATTCACTTATTCAAGCACTTAGAGATTTAAGCATTTAAGATCTAAGCATGTGCATGAAGGAAAAGACTTGAAAATTAACTAAGCAAGTAAAGGATCTAGTTAGGTTACTTATTATGCCACCCAATAGGCTTAAGACAATGATTATGTGTTTGATCTAAATCTAAAACAATGATAGCATTAATCCATAGATCATTAATCACACCATCAACCACTTAACCTTACCTATTGGGGTATTCCTCTCCCAATTAGGTAGACAATTAATTAGGTTTTGCTTAGTTAGGTTAAGTTTTTTTAAGATTTAGAGATTAGGGCAAACACGTAAAGATATATAGAGAGAGAAAGAAGTAGACTAACAAACCAAGCAAGCAACCAAGAGACAAACTCTACCCCATGTCCTAGGTTGAGAAGGTGCCCCTCACCTTCTAAACCTAACATCCTAGCTAAAAAGGAGAGCAAAAATGCTAAAAAAATGAAACCCTAGCTAGATCTAACTACCCAACAAGCTCGCACCAAGAAGAGGGCCGTACCACTTCTTTCCCTAAAGGTGTAAGCCACTAACAAGCAAGAAGAAGAGGCAAAACATACCAAAATAATGAAAACTTGAGAGGGAGGGTTGAGAGATAGCTACCAAACCCCTTGGAGGGCCTTTTGGTGTTGTGTGGATGTATTTTGGGCAGCCAAGAGTCCTTTCAATCAGATCTGAAACCTGCAAAACCAGCGAGCTATGCTTGCTAGAAGAGCTACACACAACCAAGAAAAATGAAAGAAAACCCTTGCTTTTTAGGGCAAGAATTTTCCGCAAGAAAAAGAGAGTATATGTGTATGGAAATGACCTATCTAAACATGTTATGTTAACTGAAAATGAAGAAAACCAGCAAGCTATGCTTGCTAGAAGAGCTACACACAACAAAGAAAAATAATGGAAAAACCCTTGCTTTTTAGGCAAGAATTTTCCGCAAGAAAAAAGAGAGAGTATATGTGTATGGAAATGACCTATCTAAACATGTCATGCTAACTGAAAATGATCAAAAAGAAATTTGATCAGTGGTAATTGTAAAGGCAACGCTTGGATGGTTCTTCGTGGTCATAGATGGGATCTGTATTACAACCAATTGTATCCCACCTTCGCCTCCCAACATGTATGAATTCATCAAATCACTTATGTCGCAGACGTATCATAACATGGGGAGTTAAAACATCCAATACTTTTTCACTCTCCTCAAGGCCATAATGCAAATAACCATTTAAAACTTGGAAGGGGGGAACAATGTCCCTCGCTTAATCCTTCCCGAGCAAGAGCTTCAAGTATTTGATATCATCATCGATGAAAGATCTCCCTCTACGTCTTCACCGAGATATAGGGGATCTGGCCCGTCCAAGGGTTCCATTCCTTCTTCACTCTCCTCGAAATCATAAACAAGGTATCATCAAAAGAGTCAAAATAACTTACGTCATTTTCTTCACCTTGTGCGTGAGCCGACGATCTTGGAGAGCTTCATCACCGGGAAGAGCACAGGTGGACACATCATCATCCTTTTCGCATTCTTTCTCCTCTTTAAGGGGTTGATAATGGTTTTCACAAACCTCATCTTCTACAATAGAGGGTCCCCGATATTGATCATGATAAGCTCTTCGAGATCATCTACAATCTCAGTGATGAACCCTTTGTGGTGCAAGGTTACCATGAGGTTTTGAAGGACATCTACACGCCCCTGCAAGTCTGGTTTAGTAAGTTCGATAAACTTATTTATGAGTCGTATGAACGATGATATACCCTCATTGAAACAACTCTTAAAACGTTTTCGTAAGTAGGGTATGTGGTGAGCAAAACAACTTTGCGGGTGATATCTCCTAACCTATCTCGCTTCAAATATTCAAAAAAATTCACCATATGAAGAGCTGGAGAACGTTCGAGAGTTGTCTAACCATCTATCATCAAAATAATTTGGGTATCCTTGAAAAACTTCTAAAATCAATAGTTGGATACATTTGTTCCCAGTAGTTTTCATGATCCCATATAATTTTGAGTATATCACGGTAAGGTAATGTGGCACGTACGAGAAAAGTCAATGGAGTCGCCTTTATAGTTTTCCGAAACTACCAAAGAAATAGGGGAAAGGCTAGTGGAGCTCTGGCAAGCAAGGCTCACCAAAGATATGTCGCTGAGGAAAATAGACTCAGTGTCAACGGCGCTTTCAAAATGTTATCGCACCTGCTTGTGGTGGAAAGGTCCAAGCATTTGAGTCGTGGCTTGGAACTGGCGAATAGAGCTCTCCCACCCACCTGGCCACCTCGATGGGGAGCTCTTCATTCGTGAGGGCAAGTCCAAGGGAGACGCCCCTATGCGTAATCTGGATAAAAGAAAGGGTAAAGGGTAAAGGCTAAGCCAAGGAAACCCCTTTCACAGATAGCTGCCCAAAAGAGATAGTCAAAGTATTATTCCATCGATGAAGCACCTCGCTATGACAAAACAAATAATAAAGACTAGAACGTGTTTGCAAAGGGGTTAGTACTTCCATAGCATTCAAGACTATCTTCAATCAAATATAAGGAGCAAAATGAATAGATATAATTGTTGACTAAGTCAATGATTATCAAACAAAGGAAAAGGTCACTTCTTCAACAAGTACATCAAGAGCATTCAATGTACAATCAAGCTTTGTATCATATCATTAATGCAATGTCAAATCTTCTCATATACATAAAGTTAAGTTACCACTATATAATGCCTCTCGCGAAATGAGTAAAAGATCGCCTTACTTATATCAATGGGTCAAGAACATGACAAAGAGTGAAACGCTTGAGGAAATAAGCTCACAGCTTGTAATCAATAGCTCAACAACAATCAATATATAAGGTAAAAGTCACAACGCTTTAGGCATAAACTAGATATCCAAGCAATGACGCCACCAGATACAAATTCTTGTTGTACCACAAGCATGACGCCAAGTCTTGTCAATGACAATATGAAAGGCAGAGCACCACGCTTCAATAATTCACCAATAAATGTAATCATTAGCTCATAACCAATCAAAAGAAATGACAAAGTTGAAAACATTTAGGATCAAAACAAGAGTTCTAATGATGTAAGACGCCACAAACATATAACTTTTGGTGTTCTGTTACAATCCAATGCATGGACGCGCTGGACAAAAATCAACCGCAAAGTTCAATTTAACTCCATCACTATAAAGAGTGACAAGGCCTAATCTTCTATCCAAGCAAAGTTCGACATACAACGCTGTCCTCTTTAGGTTAGTCCCAAAACTAGCTAGGGTTAGATCGCCAGGTTGCTAGGTTTTAAGTGACGAAAGGAAGTTTGAAAGGTTTCCAATGGCACAACAAGCTCAAGCAATCAATCAGCAGACAAGGCCTTGCTAATGGAGTCAATAGAAGTGCATGGCTAATGGTTTAGAAGGGAGTTCAACCTATGACAAGAGGCTTAGGTTTACTGGTGTTGCTAAAGCTGGCACAATTAAATCCCAATCCTAAGAAAGAAAGACTTATCCAGGTGTAGCTGCTAGGCCCAAAGCTTCAAATCTCTCCTTAAGACCTTCTTGGTAAAACGGCTAACTTATAAGGATAAATCTAGGCTGAAAAGTGTTGCTCAACACAAGGATTTCACATAAACCCCAGAAGTAAACCCTAGGTCTAAAACAAATTAGGCCTAGGATCACTCTCTTTTTCAATTTATGTTCAAAGCTAGCCAAGACAAGAGAGGGTTAGTGGTAGATAATGGCTAGGCTAAACCTTCTGCATCCAATGGTTAAAAGCTTGCGCTATGGGGACATAAAGCCACCACCTACTTGTGTTGGCTCCCTAGGGTTTCAAGGATCAAGTCAATACAACAAGATAACAATGAATGTAAATGTTAGACCACAACTATTCAATCAAGAAGTTTTGAAGAAGAACACCTTACAAGATGATGAAGAAAAAACCAAATCCAACCCTAGTTGTAAACCTTCCAATAGCATATATAGCACCACTCCTTGCCAAGAATTAACTCCTCCAAGAGGTTAAGTACCACACCTCCAAAGAGACAAGAACAAACCAAGAACAAAGACTAGAAATACTCCCATGAGAGCAAGTTATGTTATGATCCAAAAAGAGGGAAAACATCCTCTATTTATACAATACTTTAATCTTAAAACTAAAATAGGTCAACAAAATAAATGGCCAAGGCTAATTAGCTCAGCTTTTAATCATTTGTCACTTTTTACATGCTAAAATGTCAAAATGAGAGAAAAATCATAAGGCCAAGCCCCTAAGGAGACGCTTGGTCCCTTTAGGGCTCAATAACCATCAAATGAGCAAGACGCTGCCCATCCCCGGGCCCCGTTCATCACGTCGCCAATGCCAAACAAGCCCAACACAGCGCCACGCGTCTCTAGAAGTCGCCCATCCCCGCCTCGGTGGCGCCCCCATCCATCAGGTCAACGTCCAACTGCTAGTGGTCGATCCCCATATGCCATGGTCTCGCTAAAACGCCCCGGCTGAGGGCGCCCTTCTTTGTGTAATGGCTCGGCTACAAGGTCAGTTCCGCCGCCACCCTGCTAACGCCCATCCGATGGGCTCTTCACCATGGAGGTCCGAACTAATCATCTCCCCATGTGCACCGCATCCTCCGGGTACCGTCCGGCCGCATGGTCCTCGCATTATCAAAGCTACGCCCCTTCGTGGGCTCATTAGTCCAAAACATCATGGCAATGTAAATCACATTTCATCATTAAATTTATCAATATATGCATAACATCTCTAACAAATCTTCTAATAGCTCAAAACCCTACACAAGCCCACTATAATAAAGCCAAAGCAACCAAAGGGCAACCCTATTGACCTTACCACAAGAAAAGGAGAGTTTCCGTAAAGGGTTATCCAAAACATGTACAAAGGACGCGGTCATGGGTTTAGGGATGTTCAGTCACAGTCGCACTCTAGGCTGGTGGCCGCCTGTGGGTGCCTTTCTCGGTAGGAGGCTATCGCACTACTAAGTAGATGCAATTTTTCCAAACCCTTATGCCTTATCTTTATTTATTTTCTGTATTTTACCAATAAGCCTTGACGAAAGGGACACCGCCTTGGCTTGGTGCCCAGAGCCGACAGCGTTACCCAATGGTATCTTCATAGAAAATGAGAAGTTTGGCTCAGGATGAGACCCCCTTCCTTTGGCCATGCAACCAAAGGTCACCTTCCGCTTGGTAAATCCAGATGGTGGCAATGTCACACCGCCACCATGAAATTATAATGGGTCGGCTCAAGATGAGACCCCATCCCCTTGGTTAGGTCTTGCATTTATTATTTATTATTTTCTTAGGGTCCTCGCTTCTTTATGGGAGGCTTTTTATTGCCTCTCGGGATCCCTGGCTAAGCATCTCTAGGTTTTATTTTTCCTCTATGGTTTTATCTTTACCACCGCTTACCCCTCGGCCTTTGAAGGCCCTTCTTCCCACAAGACAAGATATACCCCGATGGTCATCCTAATGGCTTAATTAGGGGAAAAGGATGGATGAGCTGGTTTTAAGATGAAAAGTGAGAAAATGAGGGGAGCTGACGATGGTTCTTCAAACCCCTCTTGCGGCTAACCAAAACCTACGAATACCAACTTCGTTAAACACCCCATCAATCACCCCAACAAAGGGTCAAGTGGGATTAGTGTAAGATCCAAGAAATCATCCAAAATGAAAGAGATCTAATGCATACATAAGAAGGTTATAATGATCAAATATGACACATACCATGATACCTCTGACCACTCACCTCATGGAGCAAGAGCCTTTTCCTCGGGATGCAAGCCCAAGCTCTAGTGATGGAGGTATCGGCATCACTGGGCAGGACAAGTCCGGCCGAGAAGAAGGTGGGACCTCCAGAAATGTAGGTCTTCACCTAGGGTCCTCCAGAAATGTAGGTCCGGCAAGCAAGTGCATTGATGTAACGTGGGAAATGGTCTTACCTATGGGTGCCTCCGAAGAGGTTGATTGGGTAACTCTTATCATGGATGCAATTGTTTCCTCAGCCCATTTAATGCCTTTTACTCTTTATCTTATCGCTTTTTCTTTCAATAGAATAGATCAGAACGCCCTTCCTGCAAGGACCAGCAGACATCGCTACTCCACAAGCATTCCTCAAGGAGATGAGAAGGTCAATCGCATGGGGACCCCCTTCTCTTGGCTATGCTACCAAGAGCTACTACCCTGGCATAGTGACCAGATGAATAGTAGTTTCACACCGCTACATTTGGCCATGGACCTAATAGGTTGGCCCTCATGGATGAGACCCCCTATCCACCAACTAGGTCTTGAGTTTCATATTTGCTGGTCCCCTTTTTTCTTGTCGAATGAAGCCCTTTATTGCTTTCTGGACCTTAAGGTATGTGATGTCCCATCCCAAGATTAGGCCAAATAGGGAGTGCCTTAGTAGTCTATATGTTCCTGTAGACTATAGTCGTGCACAAACAAAGTCCGCATGGAGAAATAAGGGGGAATTAAGGCTAAACGATAAATTAAGCTCCACTACTTAGGAAATCACTCAAGCCTAAGTCAAATTTAAGAAATAGAACAAAAAGTAGTGATGGCAAATAATTTAATGGACAAATATTTCAATTTAGAGGAAGGGGTTTGTGGTTAAGGATGTCAACGAGTAATTAGGTCGGAAAGGGTATATGGAGAGGAATTTGACCTAATTCCTCATTAAGTGCATGCCGATTACACTTATTGAGAGCCTTTTGAGGAGGAGGAGAGCCTAATCTTGTTGTTTTGTGGATTGGAGGAAACCACCACCCTTGGATCGCCTCTGTTGAGAGACACACCCTAGCCCATCGAGATACCATCCAGGTATTTCATCGCGGTACTTCTGTGAGCATGCAGAGGAGGGTGCAAGCTATCGAGATTCTCGACTGCAAGAGACCGCGGGTCCCGACAGATCCATTCCACCCGCTGAGAGCCAGCTGTATGCTTCCATTGAGCTTCGGCCACCGACTGACGGAATTCGCAGAGCTAATTCCAATACCGCTTAGGGCGCGTGCATTCCGGATAGGCATTTGGTTTTGCATGCAGGGGTTCTTCATCAGATCCCACCAAATCCTTCCAACCCATTTCGCGACGTGGACGACGCATCGCTTTGAGCTACATAGCGCAGCATTCGGACGGCGGAATCCATTAGCGCATCTCAAGGCTCAAGGAGGGCGAAAACCCTGTGGTTTCCATCTAGTGCCGTGAGGTCCGCTTTTGGATTTCTGGCTGCATTATTTCCATTGGTAAAGAGCTGTATGCATTGATTGAGCAGCTTTTGAGGTCATTCGACGGCTGGAGTTTTGAGATCCGCCTACTTGATGTACTTCTACTGCGGTTTCATCCCGATCAAGCTTATTTTGAGCCATTCTATCCTGCATGCAAATGATTCCGCCTTCATAATAACGGTATTTCTTTGTCATTTGATTGTATTCAAAGACATAACCATGAGATCTCGACCGACGCTTAGTTGATATATTTCAGTAGGTGATTTGTATTCCAATGCATGCACTGTTATTATTCATATTGAGTTATTGGTCTTGTCTACTATTGCATGCGCCATTTTATGATTGTAAAACCTTTTGTTATGCTACATGCAACTATAATAACCTACATGCTACACCATAATAACCCATATGCAAACACTTTAAACAAGAGAACATCTTCACCGACCACTAAAACGCATCCAGAAAACCACAGAGTATCAGATCTGCACACCGAACAAGAAGACAAGAGTAAATATCTTGACTAACCAGGATCGTGGATATTTCACAGACGTGAGCTTTAGTCCCCGGCCACTGCGGACTAAAGACAATGAGTGGAGCAGAAGAACCGATGGTCAGAGCATGAGGGTGACGAATACGTCACATACAATTGGCGAAATGGAAGAAGGGACAGACCTAACTTCCCGCCTTCCTCCCAGCCTGTGAGGAAGAGGAAGAGGATAACTTAGAGAAGCAGAACGACGAGCAGAACGCGAGGCTGAGCACGAAGCAGAAGAGGCTTGGTGACGTGGCGAGCCGGTCGAGGGCGCTTAAGACCCTGCCAGATCCGCATCGCAGCCTCATGCAGTGATCGCGACATGTTAGCTAGTCGGGCCGTATTCATGTCCCGGCCCCTGGCCCGTAGCGGCATTAGATTACGATGATGGATTATCCTGCACTCAAGGCCCACATGTACCACATGGGAACTAAGGTGCAGACCCCAGCCACCCACTCGCACATACACCCTCCTACGAGTATGGACTCCCACCAATTATTTCCTAGTTTCCGAGAGCGTTCTGCGAGAAAGGGTCTTCAATGTAGGTTTGCTAGCTCGTGAGACCACCTACTACGCGAGGGATATGGCGTAGTATCTGAGAGAGTATGCGGCCATGGACCGTGACTTCCACAGGGACATGACCCTAGTCGAGTAATGTGGACTCAGACTCAACCGGCCTGTAGACCCACGTAGGGGAGGGCGCGAACAGCAAGCAGGGCATAATTCCGACTTCACCAGTTGGTAAACTCACCATACCATCTTTTGAGGAATCATCGAGATGCACTGCCCGAGCTTGGGTACGTAAACCGGATAGACATTTACTACAAGCTCAACCAGATGATGTAGCGAGGCCATCGGGCCACGCCACCCTACACTTGGAGGGTGAGGCACACGAAAGGGTGGTATCATGGATTGCGACATTGGGCTCTATCACATCACTTCCTATAGAGAGTTCACCGAGACTCATGACGTATTTGACAGAGGGATCCTGGAGATCCATTTTGAGATTTAGCCCAGCTTGAGACAACCGGCACCCAGCAGGCATTTCTATTGCGCAGTTTCGTGAGGGTGGCGCTTACGTTGATCTATTACATATCCTCGAAAGCCACGATTGGTCAGTGCTATTCACCGGCGGGTCACGTAACCCTTTGAGAGGGTCATGAAGTATTATCGCCTCTCATTCCTGCGTGATGTCGTCCAATTTTATTCAGATTTGGCGGATTCGGTACCCAGAACTAAACCCTTTACTAAACCCTTTGTACTGTAGAGAGATAAGGATCAGAAGAAACCTCCAAGGGAGTGGAAGGGCAAGCCCCCGTTGGATGATGACACACGACGGAAGTTGATGAGGAAGAAGCTTTGCTTCTCCGGCAGAGATCCTTGGGTCCCCGGCATAGATGCATGGGGAAGAGATAGATCCACTATATTGAGGTGGAATCTGGCATTGAGGAGGAGGATGAGGACATTCGACATCGCATTGATTCGAGACCGGTGGACGCACCCATGAGCCCGAAAGCAACAACCGAAGAAACCACGTGATACCGCCAGACCAAGCCCCGTGAGGAGGCAAAATCTCTTAGAGAGGTGAAAGGGGGGAACTATAGCCACCCTTCGTGGAGTGCCTGCAATAACACTCTCAGGCTTAAAGGTTTTGTACAGGGGCAACGCATGACGACCTTAGTTGATGGTGGGGCCAACCACAACTCTTACATAGACCCAAAGCATTGGTAGCCAGGAGGGGGTTACGCATATAGGAGTTTGAGGGATTCCATTTGGCAGTGGCGGATGGATACACGGTGACATGTTTAGACATGGTCCCCTCACCCAGGTCAAGCTTGGCAACTACACCTGACCCATTGGCCATTTGCTGACCCACGATACGTGATGCCGCATTGGGCGCATGCTGGTTGTATTCCATTAGAGATTGGGTCTAACTATCGACGCTGGGACCATGAGCTTTGTGGACACCCGGGATCAAGAGTTGCGTTGAGAGGTATGTCGATAGGGGCACCTTGGGCAGTATCGAAGAAGAGGATGGAACGTATTTTTCGCCATGGTGATGTGGCTTACGCAAAAGAGTGTTGGATCACCACGCGAAAAAACTCAGAGGGTAGGGAGCAGTAACATCCACAAATCAGAGAGCTACCGGTCGCTATGAGCCAGCTTTTGGACCATACCACCCGGTGGGAGACCAATTGCATGCGGATTTGAGCACAGATTGAGTTAGAGGCAATACACTCTGCGATCACACCCATGCCTAACCCCAAGAAATTTAAGGACGAAATAGTGAAAGCGATCAAAGAGTTGCTCACTATGGGGCACATCAAGCCCAGTACAAGTCCTTTTGCTTCTTCAGTATTGGCATCGAAGAAGGATGCAGCACATTACCTGATGCACGACATGAAGCCAACAAGAAAACGATCAAGAATCGCTACCCCATTCCACGCATAGATGAGTTACATTGGGCAGTCTTCTTCACCAAGATCGATCTACGCTCAGATACCATCAGATCAAAGATCGTGGAGCAGGATATTGAGAAGACAGCATCGGAATGCTGTCTTCTCAATGCCATTTCGGACATTTTGAGTTCTGGTCATGCCATTTGGACTAATTGTGCACTACCCACCTTCCGCCTTGCATGAACCATATCTCTCGTGAGGATACTTTGAGGAAATACATCCCTTCGGGTATTTTTCGACGATATATTGTTCTACAGCAAGACATGGGACGACATTTGGCACATTTGGAGATGGTTTTGGATATTATGAAGACACAGCCTTTATATGCCAAGGAACTAAAATGTGAATTTGGCATGAGGGAGCTACTACTTGGGGCACATCATCGCGACGGGGGTACAGGTACATCATGAGAAGATTAGAGCCATTGTGGATTAGCCAACACCCAAGAACCTCACGGAGCTCAGAGGATTCTTTGGGTTATGCGCTAATAACACGATTTGTCAAGGGTTTTTTCTCAGTTGGGAGCACCACTCACGACTTGACAAAGAAGGGGGCTTTCATTGGACAGAGGATTCACAGCAGAACTTCAACAAATTGAAGGAGGTTAGAGCACATGCCCTGTTCTAGCCACTCCCGCATTTTTCTCACCGCTTGTCTTAGAGTGTGACGATCGTGATGGGGATTGGAGCAAAGATTGATGCGGTGGGGACATCCCATTGTTTCTTTGAGAGCGTGAAGCTCGATGAGTCGAGAGGCTCTAATTCTATTTACTTACAAGGAAATGCTAGCGATCATGCATGCTTTAACCTAATTCAGGCAGATTCCGGGTTGGCAACAGATTTGTAGTGAACGATCATAATGGGCCCCCGCATTTCCCGAGCGTAAAGCATCTCAACGAGGTAACAGGCGGGTCTCAAAGATCCAAGCCTTCGGTTTTGACATTGAGTATGTCAAGGAAAAGGGAATATCGTGGCGGATGCCTTGTCCAAGAGACCAGCAGGATGTTCAATGATGGACATCCCCAGAGGATCGGTGCCCATTTGTTGGTGGAATATTCCAAGAACAAATTTGTTTGTGAGGTAATGGATGGGAAGGTGATTGATGATAGGTACCGAGTTCCTGATGACATCATTTTCTACAAGAACCGATTTATTCGTTCCGTGATTCCACCTCGGGGAAGATCACAAGTATGTCACGATTCATCAACCGTTGTGGCATCGTGGATAATTTCAAACCCACGCATCAAAAGAGAGATTCTCATGGATGGTCTCAAGGATGACGCACGTAGGCAATACACGAGTGCACACTCTGTCGCCAGAATATCCGAGCGCATTAATATCCCCGGCAGGTTACTTCTACCCATTCCAGAAAGGTATGGAGAGCATTTCTATGGATTCTACTACGTCTCCCCTAGGGTGCAAGGGAAGAGGATCAGATATTTCCAGTGGTTTTACGATTGACCGTTCAAGACATTTCATTACATACCCACTAATTACAAGGCCAGTAGCAAGAGTTGTTCTTCGTGGAGGTATTTCTACAACGGGTTGCCCGTGCATATAGTCGATAGAGACATGCCTAATACTTTCTTGGCGTGAGCTTTTCAGATCAAGTACGCAGTTGGCTACTTAGGCACCACCACCACCACGCATGTGACGGGCGACTAGAAGTCACAAATGGGTGGAAGGATATCCGAGGAACTACGTGGGGGCAAGAACTGATCGCAGGCGAGATGGTTACATATGGGCTAGTATTGCTACAACACGACTTAACATATGTCCATCAGGATGACACATCTGCATTGTGGCTGGCACGATGCAACCTTCACGAGACGCGCATTTGGGGACAACAGGTTCCCGGGGGCCAAAGACTGTGTTGAGGAGAGTCAGAGGATTCAACGGTCAATGAGGGAGAACTTGCAGACAACAGAGAACCAACAACAGATCTATGCAGACATGCAGAGGGTTGAGCGCAGTTTCGAGGTAGGAGACCGGTTTTCCTGCGATTACAGCCAAACAGACAGTCCTCCTTGAAGAGGAGCAAGAGCGCAGAGAAATTGAAGCCTAAGTTCCATGGGCCATACAGAGTCATTCGACCGACAGGCGTTGTTAGGTGGCATATGAGCTAGAGCTGCCAGAGGGCAAGATCCATAATGTTCACGCCCGCGGCCTTGCCAGCGCGCTGGGGAAACATATCGCCATTCTCACAGAGCTGCCACCTTTGGATGAGGAGGGTCGGTTAGAACTAGTACCCGAGGAGAAACTAGAGCAGAGAGCGTAGGTTGAGGAGCAGGGTCATTATTGAGTGCTTGGTTAGATGGAGGGTCTTCCAGTGGAGGATGCCAAGCATGGGAGGGAGAGCATATTTTGCAAAGACCCAGATTGATGTTGCTTTGAGGACAAGTAATCTCTCGAAGGGAGGACGTGGGATGTCCCATCCCCAAGATTAGCCAGGGAGTGATTCCTAAGTAGGGTCCATATGTTCCTCAGACTATAGTCAGGCACAAACAGGGAACCGATGGAGAAATAAGGGGGAATTAAGGCTAAACGAGCAAATTAAGCCTAATTACTTAGGGGAAAATCACTTAAGCCTCCCAAGTCAACTAAGAATTAGAACAAAAAAGGTGATAAGGGGGCTTAATTTAATGGACAACATTTCACTTAGGAGGAAGGTGCCTAGGTTAAGTGATTTCAACGGAGAATTAGGTCGGAAGGGTATATAGAGAGGAATTTGACCTAATTCCTCATTATGCATGATTATGATTTGGATGTTGAGAGCTTCCAGAGGAGGAGGAGAGCCGACCTTGTTGTTTTGTGATTTCCGGAGGAAACCACCACCCTTGATCGCTCTAAGCTGAGAGACACACCCCAGCTTCCATCGGAGATACCATCCGTGTATTTCATCGCATCAGAGCATTTTGTGAGGAGGGTGTTATTGAGAGACTTCCTCGACTGGCAGAGACCGTGGTCCCGATTGGTGATCCATTCGACCTGGAGAGCTAGCTGGCGCTTCCATTGAGCTGCTTTTCACGATTCGACGGGTGGGAATCTTTGGCAGAGCTTAACCCACAACCGCTTAGGGCGATGACCGATAGGTATCTATTGCGATGCGGGTTCTTCATCCGATCCTGCCAAATCCTTCCAACCCATTTCACTACTGACGTAGACGATCGTTTGAGTTACATAGGAATGCGTATCTCGACTTCCGGAATCCATCAGCTTATCTGCCTGTTGAGTTTAAACCCCTGTGGTTTCAGACGAAAGCCGTGAGGTCCGCTTTTTGGATTTTCAAGTAGGACATTATTTCCATTGCAGCAACCAGGGTGCATTGATTGGAGCAGCTTTGAGGTCATTCTGACGGTTGAGTTTTGAAATCCGCCTGAAATTTACAACCTGGCCTGCTCATCCTGATCGCTTATTTTGGCTATTCTATCTTACGCATGCGCTAGACTACTGGCTCTCTTTGGCCACGGTATTTCTCTTTGTCATTTGATTGTATTCCAAAGATGCATCCATGGGATCCGACCGACGCTTAGTTGATATTTGAGCATGCGACGGTATTCCCAATGATGCACCAAGCATTATCTATACATTGAGTTATTGGCCTTGGTCTACTATTGATGCCGCTTTACGATTATAAAACCTTGTTATGCCATGCATCCATAATAACCTACATGCACCATAATAATTGACATGCAAACACAATAAACAAGAACATCTCTATCGACCACTCAAAACGCGCATCCGTAAAACCCTCTGTATTAGATCAGATTGAACAAGAAGAACAAGAGCAAATATCTTGATCAACCGTGATCAGGGATATTTCCACTTAAGCATCTCAAGGTTTGATCTTTGGCTTTATCTTTAAAGAGAGTCATAACTCATGAGAGGGGCCCCATTTAAGTAACAACATCCACCACCAAGAAAATAATCCCCTTAGCGAACTTTGATTGTGGAAGGTGGGAAAAGGGTTAGACAAGGTTGAAAAGGGTTGGGAGGGTCATGTTGTTTAGGGTCTCTCTCTAACCATCATTTCCACCTTTCAAGAACCTCTAACCCATTATTACAACTTTTACATTTTGCCATGTTTGGACTTTTAGCAATTAAAATTGTTGTTTTAGACTCCGACTGACACTGTAAGTGGACAAAACCCATGGCTAAAGTTGTCTCATTGAGCTAAAACTTGGTCCATGGATGGGGAAGTATTCCATTTCTTTGAGCACAAATACCCCTATCAAAAGTCCAAGGACCTAGTTTTTACAATTATTGCTCAAAAATAATTAAGACTAATTAATTAAATAATTAAACCTCCAAACTTAGGAAATTCTAATTAAAAAATTAATTAATTAAAAACTGACTTAGACTCGACTCTTTAACTCAAACTCTTCTAAGATGTCTCAGATGGTCATTTCATAATGATTCCTATACAAGTTACCAAAAGCCGCTCACCACTTCTTTGGAGTAATTATTGCAATTGTGAGGGAAAACTCAAGGGAAATCAATAAGGTCGAAAAGCCCGATTGATAACCCGAGGATAAAAAACCCCAGAAAGGAACTCTCCAAGAACATCCTAGCAATCACTCCAGTAGACATGACTCATGCGTACCTATTACATTAACTCCACAGTGGTGTGGAAATTCCAATTACAAATAAAGTGTTGGGGCCAAACACTCCCCTGTAGGACCAAAAGTTCACAACATGGTATCCGAATGATGCATCTCTTCATGAGTACATGAGCTGGACCACTGTGTTGGAGAGGCTGGTCAACGTGTTTTATACTAGAAATTTCATAATCTAGTAAATGTAAAGTAAAGATACTATAACCATTCAAAAGAAAGAAGAGTTGCAGAATTCCACTACATTCACCAAGAATAATCTATTAACATGCCCTATTGAAGACTCTCCACCAAGAAAATGCCAAAAATACACCAAGACAAGCCTCCTCCTAGAGTTGGGCACCACTTAATTTCAACCAATAAGCCTTTAAAGAGGCCAAATTTCAGACCTTGCTTGTGTGTGAGTGAATAATGATGAAAAAATACAAGGGATTAATCCCTTTATTTATACAATCCAAATGACCTTTAATTACAAAATTAGGTCGAAAAGGTCGACATGGCTGCTACATCAAATATCCAGTTTTTTGCATAAATTTGACAAATTAAACCCTAAACATGCAAAAGAGGTGATGCCATGCCCCTTCTAGGGTGACGCTAAATTCTAGGTGAGACGCTGGTCTGCTAGAGCAAAACTTTAGGGTCTCTGCCTCGATCATGCCACACTTCCAAGCAATTTGGCACACACAATTGCCTCCCATCACGCCCATCCGGCACGCCATGGGTCATGAGGTGACGCTGCTGGCCTTCCAAGGCCAACGCTAAGGGAAAGGAAAGACCCTCCTGGTCCGTGCTTCTGCCAAGCCGCCTCCGTGGATCCGCCCTCCTCCCTCCTGCAAGCCTCCTGTATATGTCTCCGCTCTCGGCCGGGTCTCAACATCCATCCGGTGGGCTTTAGCCCCATGGAGGCTTCACACCATCTCCCATATGTACTGGCCCATCTAAGGCGTATCCCTGCAACAACAACAAGCACGTCCTCCATGGGCTCATAAGTAAATGTGGATCATAGCAATGTCAATCACATCTAATAATCAAGACGTAAACATGTGCATAAAACCCCCTTTCCCGAACAAGTGCTCAAAGATCGCTATGTTATTCTACAAGCTAGGTCTGGAGAGGGTTCCAGGACATCCTCCATTGGGCCAATTCTCCTTAGGTATGGGGTGCTTCCAGGTGAAGACCAATCCAGCCGCGGGGCGTGCATTGAGATGGTGTGGGGGATGTTACAAGGGGTGCAATGATGATAGGGAAATGTAAGTCTTACCTACAAGTGCCTCCAAGAGGGTGAGCTGCACCCTGTCATGGATGCAATTGTTTCCTAGCCCATTCAATGCCTTTTACTTTTATCTTATTGCTTTTCAAGAGAATACCGGGGACACTCACCGGGCGCAGGACCAGCTGGTGACATCGCTACTCCACAAGCATTTCACCTGAGATGAGAAGGCTCCCTCGGATGGGACCTCTTCTGGCTATGCCACCAAGAGCCATCACTCACTCGCATGGACCAAATGACAGTAGTGTCATACCGCTTACATGGTTATGGACCTAATAGGTTGTCTCGTGATGAGACCCCCTATCCACCAACTAGGTCTTGAGTTTTATCTTTTATGGGTCCCCCATTTTTTCTTACTAAGAAGCCTTTTTATTGCTTTCTGGGATCCTTGCATAAGCATCTCAAGGTTTGATCTTTTGGTTTTTATCTTTGCCAACTACTTTTAATATCCTCCGGGCCTTTAGTCTCTTCTTCCCACAAGGCAAGGTACACTTTACTAGCTTGAAAACCCAATGCCCGAACTAAATGTAGGGATAGGTGAGAGGGAAGATGATGAAAGTTATAAGTATGGTGGAATGGACGATGACCTTCATAAACCAAACCTAAAGGGCAACTCACTCCTAAGGGAATCAACTTGCTAGGTCATTCTCACATCCCTTGGTATGGACAAGTCAAAAGGAACAAAGTCCAAGCACACATCATGAATCAAAAGAGAATTAAATGCACATTTTCAAATGTTTTGAGAATCGAGTGACACACACCATGATACCCAAACTCACTACCCTTATGCAAAGAAGACCCAATCGCTTACTTTAGAATCAAAGCCGATGGGATGGATATGTTGTTAAGGTCGACAGAATGGAGATTAAGAAGAAGGGATGGAATTTCTAGGCCATGCTCAAGTCAATATGGCTCTCAGCACTACGTCTAGGACTCAAGGGTCTCTTTAGACATAATCTCCTTAGTTATCCCTAGGATAGGGAATAATAGGAACCTGCTTGGAGATCTAATAAGTAATTTCTTCCTTGGGACAGATTGTTTTATGTATGCATGTATTTAGTTTATTTCATTGTTTGACTGATTGAAAAGACATTGATATTCTAGGATGAACTCTTGTAGGAAAGTCATGAAGAAGCCACAGAGGAGTTGCCTCAAAAGGCCAAGCACTTTTTTAGTTCTGTAGCAGAGTATTGGGATGCTGCTTTTTATGTCAAGGTTGATGATAATATTCATCTAAATCTAGGTAACTTCTACTTGTATTTCTTTTTAAGCATGAAAAGGAACATGGATAAAAATGGCAAAATAGAAAAAGGATCAATAGGCTTTTCATTTGCAATACCTTTTACTGAACATCCTACTTTTTTTTAGCAATCTACGTTCCTTGTTTGTTTTGCAGATGAGTTTGTAAAAGTTCTTGCAAGTCTCCGAGACAAACGACGGGTGTATATGGGATGTATGAAATCAGGGGAGGTTATAATCGAAGAGTAAGGCACTAACTTTTAGATATTTTCAGTGAACTTATGTTATTTCTTCTACACATTGTAGTATTCGTATGTTAGATATCTGAGTGTTCAAGAAAAGGATATTGATATAAGAAATATTGATGTATTTGATTGTCTTGCTTCACTATATTTACTGTAAATTCCAAGATCTTTTGAGTATAAATATGTACATCTCGTCAACACTGCTTAACTATATGTTCTGTAGGTGCCTTACATGAAATCTGCATGGTTGTCAGATCCAACTTATGGCATTTTCTCTGAATGCTATTCTCAATAGGTACCATAAATATAATACATTGTGATGGGATGCATGAAGTCAAGGTGGCTGATAAGTGAAGATTAAGGCATTGGCTTTCGAAAAATTCCATCGAAGTTGCTATATTTCTATACTGTTATAGTCTGAATGATAAGTTTCATGTATATCAAAATGTGGATAGAATGCTGATTAAATAATTGTTAATAGCTTTGCTTGTTTTGCTTTATTGTTTTCACAAAGGTTGAAAGGTCTTTTTCAGTATGCTCATGAGCGTTTCTTGCTTACCATGTAAAGATGTGCTCTAACTTCTTCTAACCTTAAATGAAATTACATTGTCGTCACATCCGACTTATAGCATTTTCTTCAAATTGAATTCTTTGTATGAACATAAATATTGTAATAGAGACGGTACATTTTTCTTTTTTAAGAATGGAATATGACCCCTACATTGAAGTACTAATCCCTGTATTTTCTAATCTTCCCACTGCAATTCAAATTTATTGGCTGACTTGCTAGCTCATGGTTGTTTTTTTCAATGTCATCCAGTTCCCCACTTTGTTCGATTGATCTCTATTTGTATGCTTTCTATGAATTTATTTCCAATCTATGGCTTCTAAATTGAATCAGGTCCTATGAAACAATAATAGCACCAATTGCATGAAACTACACCTCACCAGCAATCTGTTTACATTTTTGAATCAAATATTCATACTGGTCTTCTTTTCAAGTCAGTTGAATTTCATTTCAGTTGGATTTTATTGCCAACTTTTTCTTCAATCCTTGAGATATGCCATGGGCATGAATCCTTGATTGGAATATAAGTGATACATCATGTGCAGATGAAAGACTATATGACGTTGATTGCAAATGAACTTTGTTGAGACATCATAGACTTCATGATAGAAAGAGCTGAGTGTATAGAGTACATAGAGGATTTTTGCAAGATTTTGATTTGAGCTGGACATGAGGACGATGAAAGCCAACTTATTTTGAGGTATGTGAATGGTTTAGTGTTCGCAATTCAAGATGAGATAAGTCTACACAATTTCTTTTCAATAGAAAAGGAATATCAATTGGCACAAAGGTAGAGGAGAAGTTAGCGCCCAAGGACAGATAAGATAAATTTTGGTAGAGGAAAAGGTGGTCGCCGTGGAAGAGGTTGCAATTCTACACAGAAAGTGGAAGATGCACATGACATGAAATCAAAGGGTAGATGAAAATAATGTGACATGAAAGGTCGAGGTAGAGGTTGCATATTGTTATCCCCCATTTCCAGGGATAACTAAGGAGATGATGTCTCGAGGCCCGCAGGTTGTAGACATGGAGTACCGAGAGGAAGATCAGTAGGTAGAGCCTTTCACTCACCACACATCACCATCCGATTGATGGCAACAACATCCACCACACCCAACTTGGCCCACAGAGGGCAACAAGTCTTGCTCCATGAGGTAACAAGTCTAGTATTGTGGTAAGTGTCATTCTAATAAATGAAGCATTTGAACATGTTGCAAAGGGTCCTTTATTGATTTTGAAAACGTTTGCTTGGAAATTATGCCTTTTGCCTCATTTCAGCTTGGTGGTTGACATGTCCTCCTAGCAAGTGGGTCACCCTCGGGGATAGGGTTGCTATTGGGGGGGTCTCCTTGAAGATTCATCATACCACTCCTATCCATACTTATCATTCTCCATGCTCATTTCCCTTCGTTTCTTCATCTTTTGGGTCTTCGGGCATTACTGACCCAAGAAGGGCTTGTACCTCATTTCATGGGAAGAGGGGCTGACGACCCGGAGGAATATAGTAGCTTCTATAAAAGAATAAGAAACTATGCTAAAAAGAAAGTGAACACAACAAATAAGGACCATCAAAAGCCGGTCCAACTTGAGCTCTACTTACTCAGTGCTTGCCCCGGTCCCAAATTAATGCTAAATCTTGGAAACCCTAAAAGGGGGACCCTCAAATTTGCAAATTATAAATGAAAGCAGGGATTGGAAAGATGGAAAAAAGGGGTTTGGAAAAAGGTGGCATGCAAATAGTTGGTAACGCAAGAGAAAACGCACACTCAACAAAGGCGTCCATAAATGAGACAATATGAACCCTTGTATGTCAAGAAACCCCATGCCTAGAAGTCACACCCCCATCCACCTCATACCCTTTTGACAACTCTCCCATACTTAAATTTGGCAAGTTGTATAAGGTCCTTGAGCATTTGTTTATTTTGAAAAGGGGGGATTTAATGCACATGTTTGGGTGGTTCTTTATTTAGATATGGCTTACTTGGAATGATGCTTGTGACTTGTGGAATCTTGGAGGGCGAATTTGTTTGTCTTTGCAGGGCCTTGCTAGGTGGAAGTCTTTTCGTGGAGGCACAAGGTTACTTGGACCTTCATAGGGGAATGAAGCCCATAGGTTGGATGATGTGCTCCCTCTCATTGGACACATGGGAAGTGTTGACCACCTATTTCGACTAGGGGGTCAACTCTATGTGCCATGAAGCTATGTACCTGATGGTGCAACAAAGTTGAAGACTTACTGGTTCTACAAGGCAGTTTTGGCCTCAACACTTCATTTTGTAATTGGAATTTCCGCTTCCCTGCGTGGGATAATAATGTAATGGGTCTGCATGGATCATATTGTAGGTTAGTTACCTAGGAATTTATCATTAGGGAAGTCCTTTCATCGAGTGTTTTTTCCCCTCATGTAATTAATTTGGCCTAACCAACCTTTTTAATTACCCTTGAGTTTTTCACTCCCACAATAATCCTCCAAAGTGGTGAAAGGCGTTCTAATGATCGAGCCCAATGGGTGACTAGGGTCTAGGAATATTATAATTGACCATGCTAGACATCTCCCAGAGTCTTGCGGAATTACGTTGAGTCTAAGTAGTTTTTTCTAATTTTTTAAAGTTACCCAATTAATGGTAATTTTAATTATTTTTGATGTAAAAATGTAAAAACCAGGTCCTTGGGATTTTTGATAGGAGTATGAGTACTCAAAAGAAATGGAATGAGACCCCCTACACCCTTGGACCAAGTTTCAACTCAATTGGACAAGTTTTGCTAGTTCATTGTCCATGAGGAGTCCAAGTCAGTCCAAGTCAATAATTTAATTGCTTAATTGACAAAGTCAAAAATGTCAATTTTTGTAAAAAAATGAGCAAAAAGAGTTGAGAAAGAGTGGGAAAGGTTTCCTAAGCCTTTTCCTAAGTTAGAAGACCACTTTCTTAGCCATTACCTCAACTCACCTTTTCCCCTAGGGGAGTTGCGCCCCCCTTGGTGAGGAACTTGTCCAAAGTGAAAAATTAAATAACTTTGACCCCCCTAGCC
>SNQJ01S0146932.1:0-23950 GCA_010110895.2 Picea sitchensis | reverse complement strand
TGAACTCACAAAACTTTGAGAATGTCTGATCTTTCTTCTGCATGAAGTAGATCCAACACTTTCTAGAAAAATCATCAACAAAAATCACATAATACCTATGTTTTGCTGTGGAAGCTGTTGAGAATGGTCCACACACGTCTGAGTGAACTCTCTCAAGGATTTTCACTGCTCAGTTCTCCTTCTCATGAAAAGTGGTCTTTGTATATTTCCCCATGGTACATCCCTTGCATGTGTCTGTCTGCGCAAGAGTACCCTTTGGAAGACTTGTAGAAATCTGCTGCATGATCTTCAAAGAACCGTGGTGTAGATGGCCCAATCTCCTGTGCCATAACTCACCTTCATCTTGGCTCACCACACTGTCTGCTTTACCCATCAATGTTGCGCTGCCATCTACATCAAGTTTGTAGAGGTTCTTCACATAAACCCCAATCTTCTTTGTTTTTCCTGTGGCTTTATGACAAAGGAAAGCCTTTCCTTCATTGAAAACCACATCATATCCGTGATCTTCCAACATAGCAACTGAAACTAAGTTATTTTTCAAGCCTGGTACATGCATGACATATTTTAATGAAAATATTTTACCTGTCTGTCGCTGGAAAGTAACTGTACCAATATCGGTAGCGTTGTACCTCCCGTCATCATCCATTTCGATGTGCATCTGAAGATCCTTCTCCTCCAAGCTACTAAAAAATTCTTTGTCTCCCGTCATGTGGAAAGATGCTCCAGTATACAAGTTACCACACTGATCCCTTGACATTCGACACCATGCATGCGATGAGTGAGAAGTCCAACTCGAACTGTGTGGCCAAAGCCTCACCCACTATAGCTCCTGGAGCCTTCTTGTGTGGACAATTTGTGACATAGTGTTCATGTTCGTGACAGTGAAAACATTTCACTCTAGACATGTCACGCTTCTTGTCTCCTTTGTTGGTCTCAGATTTAGAATAGGACTTCTTCCCCTTCTTCGCCTTACGAGACAAAGCGCAATTTTCCTCATCATCTGTCTTGGATGAGGTTCCATCCCTGGTATTCCACCTAAACTCTTCTTGTGCCAAATCCGACCAAAGTCACTCCCGATCTGGTAACTTCTCCTTCCCATTCATAGAGTCCTGGTAACTATGACAGCTCTTAGGGAGGCCTAGAAGGGATAGGTCCACCAATTCATCATCACTTACAGTAACCTTGACACTCCCAAGCTCATCACGACATTGGATGAACTTGGTTAAGTATTTCAGAATTTTGTCACCTTTCTCCATTTTGATTTTCTTGAGCTTGTCATTGAGTGCCAATTTTCTGTGGTCACTAATGTTTTGAAATAGATCCGTCAAGGCCTTCCACATTGCAAATGGAGTTGCCTTGCGATGGAGACTTGAGACAATATGGTCTCATACTCCCTCCAATAAGATCCTCCTCGGCTTTGCAACCTTCTTCCATGCTTCAAGATTTTGGGTGTCTGTTGCAGAGGGCTTGGGAATGTCACTGTCGATGAATTCTCTCAACCCATTATCCTCCAACACTGCCTCCATCCTGTCTTTCCATGCAATATAATTCGAGCTGCCATCAAGTGCATACTCGAGTCTTAATCCATTGAACAACATCTTGATCTGCTTACAGCTCCAAAGAAAGTACCTGCAAATTTGAATATTGTTTAACACAAACTCAATTTCTTCTTTACTTTTTTGATTCTTGGTGCTATGATACCATGTAGAAATTATACAATATGTATGCATATCTTGGATTCACTCGATCTAACAATGTTCTAAAGTTAAACACTGAATTGATTCTACAAATCTTTGCGGAATTAAAAAACACAATCGCCAATCACATAAGCATGAAGAAAGATCAATCACACACTACATAGATAATTTTCCGGGGAAAGATTACAACTAAAAACCCCACTATCTTCTATTGTATATTATATCATGGATCATGAAACAGTTACATACAAAACTCTTCTCACAAGAGCCCTCAGTACATAAGCTAATTGTCTCACACTATCATAAGAAAATCGAAAAATCCCTTAGCCAATTTGCTGTCTCTAGACAATCTGCCTTCATTACACAATCCCTGTTGAATGCAATGCTTGAAAATGAATGCAATCTTGCCTGCCTTGATTGCGCAAGTATCATGGGCACATCCAATGTGTGTTTGCCTGCATGTGTACAAGCAGATAATGTCACAACTGATAGTCACCTTTCCTTTCACCTAGAACTCAACTGGGTCTCCACTGGATCTGACATGCATGCAACTAATAATAGTAAATCCTCAGTTGCATGTGAGATTACTAATTGTGAATTAAATAATATTTAATTCACTAAATCTCTCACTAGTGTATCTTGAGTTACAACTAGCACAACTGAGTTTAACTCACTTAACTGAGTTAAACTATTTATAACTTGCACCAACTCATGCACCACTGCACTTCGAACTCTGTTACAACTAGAATTACTTTGCATGTCCCACCAACCAACCTCTAACTCGAAATTCACTTAGCTAACTGATTTTCCACGTCAGTTAACTATTTCAAGTCCACATTGAGAATAGATTATAGTTTAATGTCCATCTAAATTAAGGGATAATAAAAATAGGCATGCACCCAAAAGTGGGTGTTGAATCCCAACACTCCCTCTCAACAAGAAAGGGATTATCCTTCACCCCGATCCTATCTCTATGGTATTCGAGTTTTCTCCTGGTGAGTGCCTTCGTTAGAATATCTACATCTTGATCTTTCGTGGGAATGTACTGAAGCAACATGATCCTCCTCTGCACACAATCTATGAGATGGTGGTATCAGATATCAATATGCTTGGACCTGTCATGGAATACTGGATTAACCGAGAGTTTTATGCAACTCTGGTTATCACAATGTATCATCGTCGGATCCATCTGATGACCAAACAAACCAACAAGTATCTTCATCATCCAAATGGACTCTCATGCATCCAGAATCACTGCCATATACTCTACCTCGGTTGAGCTGAGGGCAACTGATCTTTGCTTCCTGCTGTACCAAGAAACTACTGCTGATCCTATGCTAAAGATGCCTCCTAATGTGCTCTTCCTGTCTGATGGACTGCCTGCCTAATCTACATCGGTGAAGCCTTGAAGCTTCGCTCCCTCTGTCCGTCTGTACCATAATCCATACTCCGTAGTGCCCCTAAGAGATCTCAAGACATGCTTCCCTTCTTCCAAAAGAGCTTGGTAGGCTTAACCATAGCTTGACTAAGTTGGTTAAATGCGTAGCATATGTCTGGTCGTGTGTTCACCAAGTACATGAGTGAACCCACCAGTTGCCTGTAAACAATAGTATCAACTACCTCTCCTGAAGTAGCATCCTCCTTCCTCCAGTTTCCTGCAAGAGGAGTCTCCATGGGTTTGCTGCTCTCCATGTGGAACTTCCTCATAATCTCTTTGGCATACTTGCCTTGAGATACGAATAGCTCCCCATCTCTTTGCCATATTTCGAAGCCAAGGAAATAATGCAAGAGCCCCATATCCTTCATCTCAAATTCTCTTGCAAGATCCTCTTTGTAAGAAGTTATGAGTTGCTCATCACCTGTCAGAATAAGATCATCAACATAAAGTACAATAATCAAAATCTTACCATCAACCACAACCTGGTATAGGTTCGCATCCACTTCACTCTTTGTGAAGCCCAACTCGATGAAATAGCTGTCGATCCTAGTGTACCAAGCACGAGGTGCTTGCTTTAACCCATACAATGCTCTCTCGAGTCTGCACACATGCGACTCCCTGTCAAAGGTCTCAAAACCTTTTGGTTGCTCAATGTACACTTCTTCCCCAATAACTCCATTGAGAAATGTTGTCTTTACATCCATTTGATGTATCTGCCACCCCATTTGCACTGAGAGTGCAAGGATAGATCTAATCGATGAGTACCTTGCAACTGGTGCAAAAGTCTCCTAATAGTCAATCCCCTCGACCTGTGAGAACCTCCGGGCCACAAATATAGCCTTGTATTTCTCCACACTCCCATCTGTTTCTTGCTTCATCTTGTAGATCCATTTGGATCCAACCACTGACTTCCCGACTGGTCTTGGGACAACATCCCATGCATTGTTCCTGATGATGGAGTCATACTCCTCAATCATGGCGTCAACCCATGTTGGTTGTTGCACTGCTTCCTTAAAGGAAGATGGTTCTGTCACAATACACTCGCTCATAAGAGCCATGTATTCATTATACTTGCTTGGGAACTGTCTCTGCCTGTGTTGTGCTGTAGGTGCTCCTACATGTTTTGATGCACCTAGCTTCAATCTGTCAACTTCTCTGGTGCGATTCCTACCATCTTTAGTGGATGACTCTGCATGAGTGGTTTCTGCCACTCCATGATTCTCTGCATGTGACTGCTCCACATCTTGAGGTTCATCCTTTGGAACTAAGAGTTCCTTATCTGCATGCAAATCAAGCTCCCTCTCAAGGGAGAATCACATGGCTTTCTCCTCATCAAATTTAACATCCCTCCTAACAGTTGTCATCTTGTTAGCTGGAAAATACACCCGATAGTTGTGGGGAGTATCAGTGTACCCCACAAATATCCCAATCTCTACAGTTGGTTCTAGCTTCTTCCTGGCATCTTTGGTCACATGGCAATAGACAGATGAGCCAAAATTTTTAAAATATGAAACATCAGGTTTCTTACCAATGAAAGCCTCCTCTGGTGTACTCATGCCAAGTATCCGATGAGGACTACGGTTTTGCACAAATACCATTGTGTTGCATGCCTCTGCCCACAGATGCAATGGTAGGCCTTGATCATGTAACATAGCTCGTGCTGCTCCCACAATTGTTCTGTTCTTTCTTTCTGCAACCCCATTTTGTTGTGGGTTATGAGGTGCAATCAACTCTCTCCGAATTCCTTCTTTGGCAGAGAAGTTCTTGAATTCATTAGAGATGTACTCACCACCATTTTCGCTCCTTAGAGCCTTCACCTTCTTCCCTATATCTTTCTCTACTAGTGCTTTGAACTCACAAAACTTTGAGAATGTCTGATCTTTCTTCTGCATGAAGTAGATCCAACACTTTCTAGAAAAATCATCAACAAAAAATCACATAATACCTATGTTTTGTTGTGGAAGCTATTGAGGATGGTCCACACATGTCTGAGTGAACTCTCTCAAGGATTTCCTTTGCTCAGTTCTCCTTCTCAAGAAAAGTGGCCTTTGTATACTTCCCCATGGTACGTCCCTTGCATGTGTCTATCTCTGCAAGAGTACCCTTTGGAAGACCTATATAATCTGTTGCATGATCTTCAAAGCACCGTGGTGTAGATGGTCCAATCTCCTGTGCCATAACTCACCTTCATCCCGACTCACCACATTGTCTACTTTACCCATCAATGTTGCGCTGCCATCTACATCAAGTTTGTAGAGGTTCTTCACACGAACCCCAATCTTCTTTGTTTGTCCTGTGGCTTTATGACGAAGGAAATCCTTTCCTTCACTGAAAACCACATCATATCCGTGATCTTTCAACATAGCAATTGAAACTAAATTCTTTTTCAAGCCTGGTACATGCATGACATATTTTAGTGAAACGGTTTTACCCGACTGTCGCTAGAAAGTAACTGTACGAATCCCAGTAGCGTTATACCTCCCATCATCACCCATTTCGATGTGCATCTAAAGATCCTTCTCCTCCATGCTACTAAAAAATTCTTTGTCTCTCGTCATGTGGATCCACTATCCAAGTACCACACTGATCCCATCACATTCGACACCATGCATGCAATTAGTGAGAAGTCCAACTCGAACTGTGTGGCCAAAGCCTCACCCACTGCAGCTCCTGGACCCTTCTTGTTCTTCTTCTTCTTGTGTGGACAATTTGTGACATAGTGTCCATGTTCGTGACAATGGAAATATTTCACTCTAGACATGTCACGCTTCTTGTCTCCTTTTCCGGTCTCATATTTAGAATAGGAATTCTTCCCCTTCCCCTTCTTCACCTTACCAGCCAAAGCGCAATTTTCCGCATCATCTGTCTTGGATGAGGTGCCATCACTGGTATTCCGCCTAAACTCTTCTTGTGCCAAATCCGACGAAAGTCGCTCCCAATATGGTAACTTCTCCCTCCCATTCACAGAGTCCTGGTAACTATGTCAGCTCTTAGGGAGGCCTAGAAGGGCTAGGTCCACCAAGTCATCATCACTTACAGTAACCTCGACACTCCCAAGCTCATCATGACATTGGATGAACTTGGTTACGTATTTCAAAATTGTGTTTCCTTTCTCCATTTTGATTTTCCTGAGCTTGTCTTTGAGTGCCAATTTTTTGTGGTTACTACTGTTTTGAAACGGATCCATCAAGGCCTTCCACATTGCAAATGGATTTTCCTTTCCATGGAGACTTGAGACAATATGGTCTCGTACTCCCTCCAATAAGATCCTCCTCGCCTTCGCAACCTTCTTCTTCTAGGCTTCAAGATTTTGGGCATCTGTTGCCGCGGGTTTGGGAATGTCACTGTCGATGAATTCTTTCAACATGTTATCCTCCAACACTGCCTCCATCTTGTCTTTCCATGCAATATAATTCGAGCTGCCATCAAGTGCATACTTGAGTCTTAATCCATTGAAAGACATCTTGATCCGCTTATAGCTCCAAAGAAAATACCTGCAAATTTGAATACTGTTCAACACAAACTCAATTTCTTCTTTACTCTTATGATTCCTGGTGCTTTGATACCATGTAGGAATTATACAATATGTATGTATATATTGGATTCACCCGATCTAACAATGTTCTAAAGTTAAATACTAAATCGCTTCTACAAATCTTTGCGGAATTAAAAAACGCAATCGCCAATCACATAAGCATGAAGAAAGATCACTCACACACTACATAGAGAATTTCCCGGGGGAAGCTTACAAATAAAAACCCCACTATCTTCTATTGTATATTATATCATGGATCATGAAACAATTACATACAAAACTCTTCTCACAAGAGCCCTCAGTACATAAGCTAATTGTCTCACACTATCATATGAAAATTGGCAAATCCCTTAGCCAATTTACTGTCTCCAGACAACTTGCCTTCACTATGCAATCTCTGCTGAATGCAATTCCTGAAAATGAATGCAATCTTTCCTGCCTTGATTATGAAAGTATCATGGGGACATCCAATGTGTGTTTGCCTGTATGTGTGCAAGCAGATAATGTCAGAACTGATAGTCAACTTCCCTTTCACCTAGAACTCAACTGGGCCTACACTGGATCTGACATGCATGCAACTAATAATAGTAAATCCTCAGTTGCATGTGAGATTACTGATTGTGAATTAAATAATATTTAATTCACTGAATCTCTCACTAGTGTATCTTGAGTTACAACTAGCACAATTGAGTTTAACTCACTTAACTGAGTTAAACTAATAATTGAGTTTAACTCACTTAACCCAGTGCTAAACTGCTTACAACTTGCACCAACTCATGCACGACTACACTTCGAACTCTGCTACAACTAGAATTACTCTGCATGTCCCACCAACCAACCTCTAACTTGAAATTCACGAAGCAATCATTTTCCACTTTAGTTGAATATTTCAAGTCCACATTGAGAAGAAATTATAGTTTAATGTCCATCTAAATTAAGGGATAACAAAATTAGACATGCACCCAAAAGTGGGGGTTGAATCTTCTTGTATAATCTCAACACATCATGCATTCACAACATTAGTTATAACATAACATTTTCATCTTATTATGCATAGAAAAGAAATTCACAGTAATTGTCCCATGCCAATATGAAAATATAAAATCATTACATCATCATCATCACAACATCCTAAATAACAAGAATTGCATGCCATCATAAGAACACCTCATCATAAAATATGACCATTAAAAGAATTGCATGCAGCTACAACATGTGATCACATTGAATGAAATATCATCATCAAAAGAATATTGCATCATCATACCATCATCAAAGATCCACTTGTAATTACGACATCCCATCATAAGGATTACATCAACATAAATGAAATGGAACTACATGCTCAATGCTGAGAAAAATTTATGGGCTAAATTTCTCCCATGGGCTAATTTTCCATGTTTTTTCCCCAAAAAATATTCACCAATTTACATTTTACAGATTGCATATTAAGGATTAATAAGATTCGCCAAGGTTTCTATAGTTTAAGATAAATTTCCATGCTTAAAATTTTCCCTGCTCAATATCATGTGTTCTTAAGACTACATAACACCATGAATATGATAATTATCTCAATACCTAGTTGTGATGAATAGAGGTTCATTCAAAAAAACATCCTATATAAATAGGATAGTACACAATAATCCATTAAGCATAGTAAATGTATTTGAATAAGTATAAATAATATAAGAGATGATTACAATGACCCTCATGGCGGTATACATATAGGCATTGATTGGCCATGAGGTGAAAATGTATGTTTCTTTCCCTTTCACTAATTAACCATTAATTATTATTGTTGTTACTATTTTATTATTATGTATCATTTATATATATTTTGTATGTTACATTGCCTTCCCCTTAAAAATGCTTTGTTCTCAAAGCATAATTATTGAAAGGCTTCCCTTTAACTCTCGTTCTAGCTCATAATGTCTACTCAAGATCTTTTGTGCATGTAGCTACGACACTTGACAAAACAAGATGATATGATTTATGAAGTCCCAAGTAAGTTTGTTACATTGAATGTGAATCGATCCACACCAAGTTGATCTTTACTCGAACTTTTTGTTGATCGACTATTTTGATGGAACTTTTGACTTTTGGCTTCCACACAAGTTTTCGATTTTGTCTCTCTTTTATAAATTTGTAGTTCATCTGTCTGTAAGAAAAATATTGTTTATATCTCTTTTGATCTTTTCGTTGCCTATAATGACTCTTGTGATTTGGATGACGATAAGGCATCCTAATATCTTGTGACTTTTCCTTGGAACCATCTTCTTTTGATGTTTGTAGTGATTTGTCAATATAAACATTCTTTTGAATTTGAACATCAACTGACTCTGTATTGGTTCCTTTTTCTGATGTTGAAATTCTAATGTTTGATAATTTCTCTATTGGGTTAGTCATATTTTCCTTGTTGACTAATGATGTTTTGTGATCTAGCTCTTCTTGTAAAGATTTTTTTTATCATGCTTAAGATTTTGAATTTGTGTTATTAAATCCTGATTAGGTCGTCTTAAATGTAAACATCTTTCTTATTTTCTGACTTGTCGTCTTTATTTTTTTTATTTTAGATTCTCCTTTCTTTTGTCCCGTAAGCTTTTAATTTGATCAAGTAACCTTTGATTAAGGTTCCTTAGGCATGGACCTTCTTCCTCTTTTTCAGTTAATTTTTCTTTGAGACCTTGATTTTCATGTTCCGAATTTTTATTCTCTTGCTTCTTGTCTTTTGACTTCCTGATTTTCACTAGTAAATTTTGATTATGATTTTTTAATTGTGATATTTCTTCATCTCAATCTAGTTCTAGTTCTAGTCCATTTTTTGTTTTGGTTTTTAGTTCTTCAATTTGTGCGATGAATTCTCAATTACACTCTTTGAAGTAAAAATTATCTTTCTCTGTTAACCCGTTAAACTATTTCTCCTTCTCAATTTCAAACTATAATTTTCTATTGCTCTTTTTATAATGTCCTAGTTCTTCTTTTAATATTAGTGTTTACATTTGTGAGTTTTCTTGATATTCTTCCATAATAAATAATTTTCCACAAATCGAGCAGAAGCAATTGTGATTTTTAAAAGTTGCCATATACTCAAACTCCATTTCACAAAAAAAATATTTARTCCAAAATTTTGATTTGTATATGAAATTCATTGTTCACGGYTTCTTATTTTCCAATTATTAAATATACATCTCCTTTATAATAACATATTATTCCTTTAAATATTACTTATGCAACTTAAATAATTCCCTTTATCTTCTAGACTTAAACCTTCACTCATAACCTTAGAAAATAAATTTATAATCCTTCTAACCTTTTTTTAAATAACCTTCTAGAATATCCCCACACATTTTATGTAAGAAGTATACTACATTGACTTGAAAAATTTATGAATTAATATTTGGTTGTTGACTTTACCAAATCGAATGTGGTAAACAGTAGTGTGTGGGCAATTTAAAATGAGTTTTGAAATTTCACCCCAACACTTTAATATTCAATACACGTTCGACCTTCTTTTATCAATTTGAAGCGATATATTAAATTAAATTATTAATGGTTCATCCTTTAATCCATTACAACTCGGATTGATGCTTGACTGGTTGCATCTTTTGACCTTAAGGGTTCCGTTTGTGACTCATGGTGTACTTCCTTCACTCAACGATTCAATATGGACCCATCTCACCTGCAATTTTGGAAGAGTCACGATGACACAGATGTCGACCCTTCCAGAATTTGGTTTTGACCTATGAAATTATTAATATTAGTTACAATCATATATATTCCAAGACCCGAGCGGATTCTTCACTCTTCCCTAGAAAACATTGACTTCATGAGTTCACCACCCAATGAACGACAATAGTATAGTTGGACTACTTACGAGTTTAGAATTGGATATTCACCCATATTTGAGCGGTTAATCTGATATTACTGTTGTAAGAGAGACGACGTTTGTGTCCGAGTATTGTTGCTTTGTTCTAATTTTGCAGCAGYAGAAGGTAAAATTTTGAAGTGTAAGTGGCCAAGGGCCAATGTGTGGTCAAACACCCACACAAATTTAGAGTCGTGAAGGGCTAATGGTTTTGTTGTTAAGGGAAACAAAATGTCACTAAAAGCTCTGGCAACCAAGGGCTACGGGATAAGACTTCTTGTGATACCAATGTGATAAACAAAGGATGTTTATACAGAAAACATCCAATACGAATATGATAATACACAATAATCCATTAAGGATAGTAAATGTATTTGAATAAGTATAAATAATATAAGAGATGATTACAATGATCCTTATGGCCGTATACATATAAGCCTTGACTGCCACAAGATGAAAATGTATGTCTCTTGTCCTTTCATTAATTAACCATTAATTATTATTGTTGTTACTATTATTATTGTTATGTATCATTTATATATATTTTGTATTTTACAATAACATATGTAAATACAATGCATAGCATATAATGAAATATCATGAACACTCCTATCGAGATTATTTAGCAAAACCAAAATCACTAGTATGCTTGAATACATAAGCATTGATATCATATATCACATCTAATGCAAGATAGACCATCAAAACACTCATCTGGTGCATGGATTTTCTCTTGTTAAGTTTGTTAGTCCATGCCAACTTTACAAAAGATCACCATGAAATACCTTTATGAAATAATGAGTGCCATGTGATATTCTCAAGATAACAATTGTTTATTTTTATTTTTATTGTAATTGTCTACCTTATAACAAGAAGATTGATGTTTTATGGGGTATGTATGGTCAACAGATCAATCAAATGCTAGAGGTTTTCATATATTTTCAAGATGATGGCATAAAATGACGATGGATTGTAAATTAAGAAGGCAAGTACACTACTAAAAATTTCAAGTAAGCCCCCATCCTCTAGAGCCACAACAATCTAGGTACATGTTATCCAATAATGAAATTCAACAATAAGCTATTAATATAGTTACTAGTATGCCTTACATCATTGATTTGCATGTCTATTGTGATATTAATGTCATTTCACATATCTGGCCTCCTCCCAAACATTGTTATACCTTGGAGTTTGTACATAAGGTCATCATTATTTAATTGTTTTTCATGTTGTATCCATGTGTCTAAGAATGATTTAATCCAAACGATTTATAACCTACAACAAATATAATTTTACCATTTGGATTCCCATTTTTATTCCATAACCTATAATTTGACCTTATTGCCTTTGATATTAAATATCTATACCAAGATATTTCTAACTCGTAGATGTTGTTCCCATCAAATCGACATGGTCATCCTACTTCCCACTTGTTACACACAATAAACAACTAGGTTACTTAAACCCATAATAATTCTGCACATACCTAACCAAATTTGAGTAGGATAAAAATTACTATTTATGCACATTCAACCTCATTATCATATAAGTATTGATGTGTTTTGATGATTGCGTAGATTGTTCTATCATTATTATTCCATCATGACCATTTCAGATTCTTCATCATGTTCTAAGATAGGTTACTGCTTGTCATTTCCTCATTTATGATCTAAAGGTCATTTATATATTTATCACAATTGAAGTTCTTTGTTGACCAACTTTTTCCTTCTCGATTGTATCCCATTTCTAATTGATAGGATTATTTCTACATGAGCCAACAACATGGTGATTCAAAGCAATTAGATTTCTTTAATTATAACCATTTTGGTTTTGCAAGGTCGTTTATTGATCTTATTTTTCAAGGGTAATAGTGCCACTAGTTCCATGGGTCTCTAACATTACTATCATATGTTTTGGGTCATGCTCACTATACGAAGGCCAATATTAATCATAGATGAGATAAGAAATTCTAGGGAACAACTGTTGTTGTTTATAACCCAAGCATGCTCAATCATGTCTTTTGCTAGGGTTATCAATTTTCTAATAATAGTTAAATGCATACTTATTTCAATACAAAGTGATTTCCCATCATTTGTTTGTGGAATTCCCAACTTAAACTTCTCTTCTTAATTTACAATCCATCCTCATTTATGGAGTATCTTGCTATTACTCTTTTTTGTCTTTTGCTTATCTACATCATCCTTACAAGTTGGTTATGGTTACAAGAAATTCAATAAGTTATCATCATTAGAAAACTTGCAAGTTCACCATTTTCCCTTCCTCCACTAGGTAATTTCATGGAATTGTTTTATAAGTTAGGGATACACTGCAAAATGATTGGATATTAATGTTTCAAAAACCTTCATACTCTTAAAATCCTTGTCTCTCTATACTTATATTTTCCCCGTGATATTCTAACAATAGGTTCACTATCCTTCCAGGTGTATTTGGATATTATCTTTAAAGTAAATACACTTTAGCTTAAGTTTTGACGTCATTTGAGGCATATGATTAAAGAATCGTACTATTATGCTCCCAAATCGATCAATTATATTTTCCTTTCATCTTGCTTGAATAGCTAGTGTCTTCTTCTCTTCGCCAAGTTACATAGGTTAGATTAGTATATTAAGTGACTTCATAGTAATTGCCACATGACAACCTCTTCTTAATGTCCATGGGCTTCTCTAAGTCATGCATTACCTTGTTTTCATATCTTGTAGTGTATGAGACTCCCTATCATTAACTTTCGAGGTTATAATATAAACATGGGTTTGTTCATTCTTGGTTTAGCATAAATATGTAGAGAGGAGATTCATGCTTATCTTCCATGTGCATAAGCAACGTGTGTGTTGCAAGTGTTTCTATCATACACTTACTATCATATATGTTTCAAAATCATTTTTTCCATTGTATGAGTTTTGAGATTTTATAGACATGATATTAAGCCTTATGGTATATGTTTTAGAGTTAATTTTAATATTCAACCATAGATATGCATAATTTGATACACTTCCTACCATTAATATGAAGATGAAGAAGAGAGAGATAAGAAGAGGAAAATGCAACCTGCAGAGGTCCAAGGAGATAAGTACAAAATCTCCATTCCCCTTGTGTGACTAGTTTCAATGCACTCCATCTAAAGGTTTTCATACTTTCCTATGTTAAATCAATCCTATATCAGTTTATGTGTATTTCCCCTAGAATGGTTGTGAGGATGTCCTTGATACCAGGTGGTTTGAGTATTGGAAAGCTTCATTTGATATCTTGTAACACCAACCAGACTTCGATCTCCTTATAACTACAATTAATCAGATTGCAAATTATACCATTTCCTTATGATGGCTCTGCAAATGCTCTAAGAGACTAGGGGTGCGTGAATCTTACTCAAGATGATACAATGGGATATCCTCAGCGATGTTGTTTCCTCTGACACTAATAGTGCATGAAAATGAAAAAATGAAACTAGATGCAACTCAAAATAGAGATCCATAAATTCAATAATCTAAGCAATTACATTATTTCACTACATTAAATATTTTTATAAAGCAACTTGCTTACACTAGTTAACTCCAAGTAAACATAGAAAATAACCATTAGTGCACATAGAATAAATCTAGACCAAGGTGGAACTATTTGTTTTGAGTTAATTAGTTTGTTGTATTGTTTTTCTTCTACACTCGAAGAGGAGATGCCCTCAGAGCAATGTTGACCAAATACTCATTCATTATGACTTAAGAAACTCATTTCTTAAACAATCGCCATGAATGTAAAATGTCTATGGTATAAGGGCACCATTATTTTGAAACAAAAATTGGCACACCAATAAATACCTGTAACTTTACAATTGAATCTCAACTATTGAGTTTATATTTAACCTTGAGTTTTATATTATTGCGGAGATGATTTTCTAATTAGTTATGCAGTTGGTTTTCTAGCTCAAATGTATTATTTCCATTTTTCACATTATTTCACAATTTTAAATTTTGTTTTAATAGTATTTTTTTCAATTTTGGCATTGAAATTGTCAATCGAAAACATCCTAATTTATCTACATCATTTCAATTGAATTTAATTAAATTTAAGCCATAAAAGTTATTCACCAATTAATATTTGATCAATGCAATATACCCTAGGGAATTTTATAAAAATGTATATTCATATAATTTTACTAAAATTATTGATATAAAACTTTGTTTTGGAGTTGATGGTAGTGTATTGATATAAAACTTTTCTTTGGGGTTGATGGTAGTGTGGAGCACCCTAATTTCTTATAGTAATATTTTAGAAATGTAGTTCCCTTAAATCCATACAATGTAATGATATTGGAAATAATTAATAATATTATGTTCATTTTACTAAGAATGGTCACGAAAGGGCGAACATTATATGAGATTAAGCAATTATTTCTTGAGTAGGTAAACAAAATTTCAAGGTGTTAAATTAATGTTATATATATATATATTTTTAATAATAACTAGGTAAAATTGTATTAATATAAAAATTAAATCAGATGTTGTAGTTGGAATTACATTATAGCATTACTCTATAGGTTTCCAAAATAGCTATTAAATAGTTTTAAAAAAATCTCTACAAACCAAAAACAGAGTTTGGCTTTTTCCTTGTACAAAACTATCCAACACTCGTTAACACTATATATTCTATAGTATATGCCTCATATTCTTACAACCTCGAAAAAAAAACATAGCAACTAGTTGCTTCTTCCAAACCTGTACTAATAGGCTCAAGGTTCTGGTTCACAACTTCCATTTCCTCATCAAGTTGGTGCATTGTTTCATTCTTCTTTGGTTGTCCTTGAGATGATTTGGTTGAGATTCTTTGGTTTGAGGCCATGGATTGGTCACCCCTACTTATATTGAGTCCCATATTTCATAATAGGTTGCATTTTTCTTCCAAAACTGCCAGTTCTTGCCTCAATTCTACAAGAGACCCCATGATTTCTGCTATCCGGGTCGTGATCTAATGTTCTATCTCATGAAGTTTTGATGTAACATTGAGAATTGAAATTTTGAGATTGACCCAAGTGGTCATAAAATGCTTACCAAGGGAGTTGGTTCCTTAAATTGTTTATTTTGTAAGAGTTAAACATTTCTAGAAGATATCTCGGCGGATATATTCTATTGAATAGTTTTAAATTGTTATTGTTTTTGTTGTTGATATGTAGGGATAATGTCTAGATTTAGGCTTGTTGAGATAGCTCAATATTTTGTTAGTTTGAGGGCTACCTGAGAGCTCTGAATTTTATTTTGATTGTTAATGTAATTGGAAATGATAGCAAGTGTGCAGAGTGGTGAGATCGTGTGTTTTAGAGGCTCAAGAGGCTGAGAAGGAATATTCCCTTGTAGCTTTGTTTTGCATGCAAGTATATCCATCTGTCTCTTCTTGAAGGACCAACAATCACGATTAAAAGTTGTTCAAAGCACGAAGGAGACTGTTTGGAATACTTATTCCGACTATTGAAATTGCACCCTGAATCCAGCATTATGAAATGAGATCGGGATTGTCCTTTCAGTAACGATTGATGACTAGGGAGATTTTTGCTTTGGAAAATTATTGTGGGTTAATAATCTTAGACCCACAAAATTTTGTAAAGGAAATAAACCCGTGGTTCTAATGTTTGGGCGCGTGGAAGGAAAAGGGGATTAGCGCCCAATTGAACCTATGAATTTGTCCACTGAGTTTGTCTGTGAATGGTGCTGCAGTGTGAGTAGCAGAGACAAAGATTCGATTCGAGGCCGCAAAGGAAAATTCGCTAACATAGATTCCTTAATAGACTTTGTTTTGTGGGTATTGTGGCATAAGGCCATCAATTGTGGTATCAGAGCGGTAGAGGAATTTGTCTTCAATATCCATGCTTCCTAGAAGAGGTAGGCCAACAAATGTGGCAGTTATAGAGCTGCAAAAATGAATTGAGGAGAGTCCATGATAGAATGGAATCCATGGAAGTAGCTCAACGATGAGAACCTGACATAGGTGATGTCAACAAAGATGAAGACACTAGCTCTGGAGAAGAAGGAGAAACAACAGGATTTGAAACACCATAGGAACAATTGTCGAGGTTGGGTACAAAGGTAGGATCCATACTAAAAATGGAGGTCCCAATGTATGAGGGGAACCTGAATGTCGAGGAATCGCTTAATTGGAACAATGCAATGGACAAATACTTCAACTATGAGGACATAGATGAAGAAAACAAGGTTAAGCATGTTGTGACTAGGATGAAATGAGATGTAGCCTTATGGTGGGATGAATTGCGGGCTGAAAAAAGAAAGAAAGGAAAAGAAAAGATCAATAATTGGGATAGGATGGTGGCTAAATTTAAAGCCAAGTTAATTCCCAAATATTATCAATTGAACATGTTCATAAAATTGCAGAACCTGAAGTAGAAAGCTATGTTAGTAAAAGAGTATACAGAAGAATTCTACAGGTTAAACATCAGGGCATCACATTTGGAGAATGATGTTGAGAAAGTTGCAAGGTACATCAATGGTTTAAGGTATGACATCCAAGATGAAATCAATGTCTTAAACCTAAGGACTATCGAAGTTTCTTATCAGGAAGCCCTGAAAGCAGAGGAGAATATAGCTAGAAAATAGAGCCAAAAAACTAGAGGAAGAGGTCCAACAAGAGGTAAGGGAAAATCCAGTCAAAGAGGAAGATTCCAAACTCCAAAAGATGAAGGAGGAATCTCAAGCTCAAGTAATCATCCATCAAGAGGAGGAGAATTCAGAGGCAGGATATTTGGCTCCAGAGGAAGAGGTAGAGGAGGCAAAGAAATTAGATGCTACACTTGTGGCAATACATGACACATGTCTTGGGATTGTCTTGAAAATAAGTCAACAAATAAGAGGAGTGAAAATATGCAGAGGCCAGAAAAGAAACAATTAATACAGTGGAAAAGGAAGAAACTCCTAAGGTAGGGGAATCTTTTATGCTGAAGAGGATCTTAGTCAATTCAGAGAAAGATACAAGTGAACCAGCACAAAGAAAAAGTATGTTTAGAACTATATGTAAGTCAAAGGGGAAGTGTTGCAAAGTTGTCATTAAGAGTGGTAGTACAGATAATTTTGTTTCCAAAGAGATGGTAGAGAAGTTGGGATTGAAGAGGATGGCACATCCCAGTCCCTACAAAGTGTCTTGGGTGTAGAAAGTGTTGGTTGTGGAGCGTGATTCTTCCTGTTTCAGAGGTTTGTTTCAATTGTGCTTGGACCCCATTCCCTAACGGGGGGTGTTGGGGGGATTTCCCCCCATAACTGTTTTCGGGGGAGTCCAGGGGGGCGGCGACAATTTTTGTATGCCCCCCTGGCAGGGGATTCGGGGGCAGCGCCCCGGAAGCGAAATATTGGGAAAAATTTCCTTGTAAAATATTGTAATTTCGCAGTCAATCTGGACTCTTCATTATAAGTTTGGATCTGACAGTAGAAGTTATTCTTTAGGGTTTTTTTCTCTAAAAGGAAGCTCTCTCTTATGAGGGAATTATATTGCGGTTGTGTATTATTGTGAATGTTGTATAGTGAGAGAGGAGACTGCGAGAGAAAGAAGAGGAAGTTATAACGATTGAGTTGTAGGTTGTATCCCTTCATTTTGCTGGGTAATAAAAATGAAGGACCTAAAATTTCTCTGGTGGACGCAGTCCACATTGGGTGAACCATGTATATCTATGTCTCTATTGTATTGTGTATCTTCTGAGTTTTATTTCCACATTTTATTTTATTTTATTTCTCTGTGATCCTGTTTTTCTAACAACTGGTATCAGAGCGAAAAGTAACTCGCAGGAAAAGAGGGTTCTTGGTTCGAGTGGGAGCAATGGAGGAAGATGGAAAGTTTAGGGCCGAGAAATTTAACGGCCAAAACTACCAGTTATGGAAGATGCAGATGGAATATTATTTATATCAGAAGGATCTATTCCTACCATTGGGAGGAATAACAAAGAAGTCGATGACCATGAATGACGAAGAATGGAAGGTTCTTGACAGAAAGGCACTAGGAATGATACAGCTGAGCCTGGTAGTGTCGGTGGCTTTCAATATTTCAAAAGAAAAGACAACGAAGGAGTTGATGGACGCATTAGATAAACTGTATGAAAAACCATCGGGGTCCAATAATGCATTTCTAATGAAGAGATTATTTAATATGAAGATGCCAGAATCTGGGTCTGTTGCATATCATTAAATGAATATAATACTGTTACTAATCAACTAAGTTATGTAAAAGTGGAGTTTTATGATGAGGTCAGGGCTCTTCTAATCTTTTGCTCATTGCCAGAAAGTTGGAATGGCTTGGTCATGGTTGTAAGTAACTCTGTCTCTGGTTCAAACACTCTAAAATTTGATGTTGTTGGTGGTGTTATCCTTAGCGAGGAAATGCAACGGAAAAACACATGTGAGACATCAAGTAATGTGTTGACCATGGAGAACAGGGGAATACAAAATGATAGAGGAAAGGGATTAGGGAACTGTGGGAATTATAGGAGGGGCAGATCCAAATCTAGACTGGGAAAGATAGAGTGTTGGAATTGTGGGAAGAAATGATATCTGAAGAAATACTCCAGAGCTCCAAAGAAACAAAGAGATGGACAACAAGAGAAAAATCAAGAAGCAAATGTAACAGATGACGTGTTACAAGATGCTTTGATTCTTTCTGTAGATATTGTTTCTGAGTCGTGGGTAGTATATTCAAGGGCTTCATTTCATGCCACACCGCATATGAAACATTTTCTAGATTATGTTCAAGGTGATTTTGGATAGGTTCATTTAGGTGATCATGCACCATGAAAAAATGTTGGAATGGGAAAGGTACAAATAAAGAAAAAGAATGGAAACCAATGGTTGTTGAAAGAGGTAAGACATTTTCCATATCTAAGGAAAAATCTAATTTCAACAGGGCAGTTGGCAAGTGAAGGTTGTATATCTATATTTACAGATAAGTCGTGGAAGGTCACCAAAGGATCACTGGTGATAGCAAAAGGAGAGAAGGTAGGTACATTGTATTTATGTACTGGTAATACTGACTCTTCTATCTCTTTAGAATCTACAGGAGTGGATACAACACTGTGGCATCATAGGCTTAGAAACATGAGTGAGAAGGGGATGCAATACTTCACAAAATAAATTTGTTGCCAGATCTTAAATAAATTGATTTGGATTTTTGTGAGCACTGTGTTTATGGAAAACACAAGAGAGTCATATTTCTCAAAGTCGGAAAAGAAAAGAAGAGTGAAAGGTTAGATCTTGTGCATACATATGTATGGGGACCAACTCAGGTATCATCTCTTGGTGGCTCTCGATATTATGTTACTTTTATTGATGATGCAACTAGAAAAATTGGGTTTATTGCATTCGACAAAAATATGATGTTTTTGACACTTTTAGGAAATGGAAAGCTTTGGTTGAGAATGAGATAGGAAAAAKGTTGAAGTTTCTCATATCATACAATGGAGGTGAATATTGCAACAAGGAGTTTGATTATTATTGCTCATACCATGGGATTCCTAGAGAGAAAACAGTTCTAGGAACACCACAAGAAAATGGTGTGTTAGAAAGGATGAACATGAMAATCATGGAGTGTGCAAGGAGTATGAGATTACATGTTGGGTTTCCCTTACAGTTCTGGGTAAATGTTGTAGATATTGTTGTTTACTTAATAAACAGAGGACCTTCAAGCTCTTTGGATAGTGGAATTCTAGAGGAAGCATGGATAGGTAAAAAGGTAAACTATTCATTTTTGAAGACTTTCAGTTGTGAAGCATTTGTCCATATTGATAAAGAAAATAAAATAAAGCTTGAGGAAAAATCCAAGAAGTGTACCTTTATTGGATATGTTGTTAATGATTTTGGTTATCGCTTATGGGATAACCAAAATCATTAGGAGTAGAGATGTCATATTTAATGAGAAGGTCATGTACAAAGATCAGTTGCAGGGAAATAAATAGGAAAAAGAAAAACCATAATACATAGTGCTTGATGAGATCACTGAAAAAGAAATTCCAAAGATACCATAAAATAGAAATGTACAACAACAGAAGCAAGAGGTACCTCAAACTCCTACAAGTGTTGTTAGAAGATCTATCAGGTTAAGTAGACCCCCTGAACGATACTCTCCTTCATTGTATTATTTATTGTTGACTGATTCTGGTGAACCATAATGTTATGAAGAGGTAATGCAGGTAGACACTAAAAAAAAGTGGGATTCAGGCATGAAAGAGGAAATGGATTCCTTGGTAAATAACCAGACTTGGGACTTGGTTCATTTGCCTACAAGAAAAAGAGCATTGTAAAATAAATGGGTTTACAAGTTGAAGGAAGATTGAGAAAAAAAATGGTACAAGTCTAGACTTGTTGTAAAGGGGTTTGCACAAAAGAAAGGTATATATTTTGATGAAATATTTTCTCCTGTTGTTAAGATGACTTCAATTAGGACTATTTTAAGTCTTGTGGTAGTAGAATATTTTCATCTTGAACAGTTAGATGTAAAACCAAATTTTCTCCAAGGGGATTTGGATGAAGAGATTTATATGCAGCAACCACAGGGGTATGAGGTCAAATGAAAGGAAAATTTGGTATGCAGGTTGAATAAGAGCTTATATGGCCTAAATCAAGATCCAAGGCATTGGTATTTGAAGTTTGACAGGTTTATGACATAACAAGGTTATAGTAGATGCCATTCTCATCACTGTGTTTATTTTAAAAGGCTGGAGAATGGAAGCTATATTATCTTGCTATTGTATGTAGATGGCATGCTTGTTGCAGGGTCTAACATGTAGGATATAAATGTGCTCAAGAAGAAATTATCTAATTCATTTGAGATGAAGGATTTGGGTGCTGCAAAGAAAATCCTTGGTATGAGAATAACAAGAGACAAAAAAAATTGAAAATTGACATTGTCTCAGGGTGAGTACATAGAGAAGGTGTTGGAGAGGTTTATAATGTAGAATGAAAAACCAATTAGTACACCTTTGGCCATCCATTTAAAATTAACTAACGAAATGTATACCAAGACACAAGAGGAGATAGAATACATGTCCAAGGTCACGTATTCATCAACAATTGACAGCTTGATGTATGCAATGTCTTGCACAAGACCAGATATTTCACATGCAATGGGCGTTGTGAGAAGGTATATGAACAATCCAGGTAAAGAACATTGGGAGGCAACAAAATGGATTCTCAGGTATCTAAGAGGCACTGCTACTCATGCATTATGTTTTGGAGGTTCAAACACTGTTCTACAGGGATATGTTGATTCATATATGGCAGGTGATAAAGATAGTTGGAGAAGCACCACAAGGTATGTTTTTACTTTAAGTAGACCAAGAGTAAGTTGGATTTCAAAACTGCAAAATGTTGTTGCACTTTCAACAATGAAAGCAAAGTATGTTGTTGCTACAAAGGCTAGTAAAGAGATGATTTGGTTACATATGTTTATGGAGGAATTGGGAAAGAAGCAGGAGAATAACAGGTTTTACTGTGACAGCGAGAGTGCCATTCATCTTGCAAATAACTCAACCTTCCATTCAAAGACTAAGCATATACAACTCAGGTACCATTTCATATGATCCGTCTTAGAATATGGACATTTGAAGTTGGAAAAGATACATACTAGCCATAATCCTGCAGACATATTAACAAAGGGAGTAACAAGGGAGAAACTGAGTTCCTGCTCAGTTTCAGTTTGTCTTCAATCATGAAGGTGAAGATGAGAAATTTTATAGGTCCAAGGTGGAGTATAGTCCAGTAGGTACAACAACAATGGAGTTGTTGTGATCAGTTTCTGAGTGGGAGATTGTTGGTTGTGGAGCCTGATTATCTTCTCGATTCATAGGTTTGTTTCAGTTGTGCTTGGATCCCATTCCCTAGCAGAGGGTTGTTGGGGGGATTCCCCCCCACAACTATCGCGAGGGGGGTCCAAGGGGGGGCGGCGACAATTTTTGTAGCCCCCTATTAGCAACATTACTTGTCTTCGGCATCGGGATATCCAGGTCTGCAGGTTGCACGAGGAGCGTCCAAGCGCAGTGCATAGAAGAAGTCCTTTTCGGACTTAAAATCAAGCGAGCGGGAAAAATTGTGGTGTCAACAGTCCAGATCCATCCATATGAGCAGATCAACAGTTGATGGGAAATCGCAGATAGTGAAGTTGCGTCGAGGTTAGCGCATGGATAACGCCCATATTTTGTGCAGGAATGGATGGAAGTTGATCATCCCAAAGGACGTGTGGCACAAGATCTGGTCACGTCGGCTTTTCGATAGTCGCGAGTTCATGGGGTGAAGGTTTTATGTCGTGGTACATCTCGAAACCCCGAACCCCGAAGTGCCGATAGTGCCCAAAGCCGGGCCCACAGTATCAAGGGGCAGTCTCAGCCGTCCATCTGAAGCGGACACCTGGCGTGCGATTAGGATCCCCGCCTTTTCGCCCATCGCGGTTTCAAAGCGCAAGGAGCAACTTCCTCATACCCCCGATGCACGAAGTGACGAGAGCGTTCGGGACTCGGGCCTGCAACGTCACCGGGAGGATTCAGGGCCGTCAGATCTCAGAGGGACGCGTGGCACCAGATTGAGCCATCTCGGCATTTCGCTCATCGCGATTTCAAAAGCAGGGATTAGCTCCTTCCCATTCGTGAATGCCGAAAGTGCCTTGGAAATAAGCACAGGGTCACAGCCCGCGATCACTTGAGAAAGGAAAGGAGTTATGCAAAGGTGCCGAAGAGTCGGGTTTTTCCACAAAGAAAAATACCACGTCCACCAAGACCAGTTTAGCCTGGTTTCGATCCTGGTCCTCGCTAAAGAATTAAATGGAGGTGAATGGAGGTAGTTGAAACCTCAATTCACTTATTGAATGCAAGGTATGGGGGTTCTAGCAGACAGTCTGCCCGAGACGGTCCTGTACGCTGATTTTCTCCAAAGAGTCATGGCTGGTCCTCATCTGATCAGAGAAAGTCTGCGCACGCCATGTTGGCCTTTAATGTTGCAACTATCTCTCTTGCAGGAGCCATGCATAGTTATGGTGACGTCTGACGAAAGTTATCTGTCCGAATTCGGCTGAGGGGACACCACGCCTTGGATGACTGAACATGCCTCTGATAGGTGAATTTTGCTGAGTATATAGACTCAGCCTTTGTATTTTGCAAAGGATCGATGGTAGAGCAGAGCTCCCGATTGTAAAGTTTTAGCACAAAATCTAGTTCTCTGGTTATGTATTTATATGTAATATTTCTTGTTTAATGACAGACCATCTTCTCACTCCATCTGGTTTTCATCTTATGCTAAGAGAGTTCGTGATCGACTGATTCGCACGAATTATGGCAATTATGTTATGATAAAGGATTTATTGTGGCGTTATTGTTTTCTCTGGTTTTCTGCGTTTGAATGTAAGAAGATCTTGCGTTTAAATGTCTTCTTCTA
>SNQJ01S0146931.1:21389-37248 GCA_010110895.2 Picea sitchensis | reverse complement strand
ACTAAAATATTCGCCAAAAAATTATATATACATTTTATATTATTGATAAAATAGCCCTCAATTTTTCCTATGTATCATGGGGATTCGCCCATTTATTATACATATAAATTTAGGGGGGGTTCTTAAAATCACCCCTGCTCTCAAATATGTGCATCAACCAAGCATAACACAACAACTCATAATAACACCAAGATCAATATGTGCTTCTAATAATAAAAGTATGCTACATCATCCATAAACCATATGTCAACAATACTACTAACAAGTGCCTCCAACCATGTACCAATCATGTATCAACTACTCATCAACTATGACTCATCAATATGTAGCAACATCATCAACTATACACCTCATGTATGTGCCAACTCATCAACTACTTGTGTCAACCATGTACCCAACTTGTACCTCAACCAAAATCCCTCATCAATTTCATCATCCAAATATGATTTGTAACTCTGTAATAGAACTGGTGTATATGATCACATACCTACAAACCTTCCTTAAATTTAACAACAAGAGACTATCATTTTCATCAAACTTTTCTTTAGTCTCACATGACTAGTTTTGGATTAGTCAACAATCTTAAATTGAAATAATCATAACTTTGTACCTGTAATGAATAAATATCTGAAACTGATACACAATATTCTTCAGTGTGTTTTATTGAATTCCTCCAGGTTTCACTACTTGGGACCTCTTAGAAAAGGAGTTATAGAAAAAATGGCATACCTTGCTGAATTCTAGCTTATTTTAGAGAGCGACCTTGTAGAGCGTTCCCCACATAGAATATTTGTTGAATCGATATGAAACTATTAAAAAAAATACTATAGACTGTACTCTAACCAAAACACTTGGTTTTACTAAATTTGGATCTGTTATTAATAAGTTATGATGTTTTTACTCAAAACACCTGTTTTAGACTAGTTTCATGACTAGCCACAAACCCTATTTTCCACAGAGTGTAACTCCAAAAATACAATGACCCACAAGCTGAATTTTTTACCACAGATACTTGGATATATTTACTCAATGGAATAGAAATTTCACGGTCTGAATCATTCTAGAAAAAAATTTATTGCAAAAATGGTGAGATGACCTGTAAATAACATACCTTAGAAAGCATCATCAAAAACATTTACCCTTCTTTGAATTCCGGCCTTCTTTTCTTCACCTTCCCTCAGAAATTCGGCTTAGATATCCTTTGGTTACCTTAGAAACCTATACATATTCAATATTCTCAAGTGTGATATAAAAGTATAGAGCCCTGCCTCTTATTTATACTCTCCAAGTAGCTTCCTTAAAACCATCTTCTAGGTCACTTTGCTCACTTTCCTTATTTTAGGGTTAACCCACTTCTAATTTCTCCATTAAATTTATTATTTAAATAATTTATTTTGTATTCACTTTGAGTTATAGTACACTCATCACTTCACTTTATTATTTACCTTCTAAAATCTCTTAAACCACTTTGACTACTTTGACCTTTTGGGGCTTCTAGATGGCATATGAGGGTCCTCCAACTTCGTAAGGCCGTAACTCTCAAACCGTGAGGAGTTATGTGACGTTCCACATACCACCAAAAATGGAATGACATGTACTATCCATGTATAATAGTATTACCTTAAAATATATCAAAACTCATACCATTATCCATCAAACAAACTTGGGTCCATTACCCAAACATGGGTTCTCCAACTTCTCATGGCCATAACTCTCTAACCATGAGGAGTTATGTATGTTCCACATACCACCAGAAATGGCATGAAAAGAACTATCCATCTAGGGTAGTTTCACTGAAAAATTCTTTGACCTTCATCTCATTATTCCACAAATAATAATGGGCTCTCTAACCATACTTCTAGGATAACTCAATCCACAAAGCGTCTTCTCGTGAGGGATTTCACCATAAGGGGACCACTTTGGAGTTCATTCATTTGTACTTATTATCAACCATGAAAAGACAATAATGAGTCATATTTAAATGAAACAAACTTGCGTCCATTAACCAAACCTTGTGCTACCATAATTCGCTACCAAACTTTCTCCAAGGGTTGACATCAATCACTAAGGGGTTGACATCAATCACTAAGGGTTGTAATAAATTTACAATATCACTCTCCAATAGTTGACATCAATGACAACCAACAATGCATACCAACTATCTATCAACCTAAGCCAATTGTCTGACATTTTTAAGATATTATTTTGGATATATAACCTGTGGAAGTTATGGTTTTTTACTAGTCTTGGAATTAGTCTCAAACAAGTAATATGGGAATTTTCTCTATAATTGTTTTTGGTGAAGATTCAGATTGTGAAAATTTCAAGATCCTAAGGATAAATATTGAAGTAATTTTTATAAAATTTTATTCTTTTGATCCACTATAATTTATGAGATATAGTCTATGGAATTTAGGGTTTTTGACTAGCCCTGAAAATAGTCTCAAACTAGTGTTTTGGGAAAACATGCATATCTTATTTTGAAAAGATCCAAATTGAGTGGAAATTGTTGAAATGAAAACATGAGTGTCCATCTTGTTTCAGGTCCAAATTTCAGACTATATCAAAACAATTGTACACGTGACATTTTGTACAAGTTTATTCTTTGGAAAAGGCCACAAATCAACAAGTGTTGGGAAAGTTACTATAACTTTCACTCATCACATCAAATTTTGGTCAAACTTATGGAATTGCAAAAAATACATATCAAAATACTATATGAAAAACATTTGAACTCAAAAAGTCTAGAATTTCATTGATACATTAGAATAAATGTTTCCCAACAAAATAGTCTTCAAATTAGGGTTTTAAAGGTACATAAATTACAATTAGTTTGATTGGAAGATATATTTTTGGTGATTCAAAAATTGTGATAAAGAGAAAAAAATAGGAGGATCATTATTTTCTCACATGGAAAATGGTTCTTTAATAATTTTCTCTCTTGCTAAAAACTCATACATGACATCTGAATAAAGTGAATACTTTGAAAACATCCTATCCCAGTTGAAGAACCAAGTTGATGAAATGAGTGGTAGTACACTGAAACTTGTGTATTTCTCACATTCCCATGAAATGTTTAAAAGGGAAATGGAAAATTTTATGGATCGAAAGATGAAACAATTACAAAATTCCATGAATTCCATGGAAATCGTTCTCTTACAAAGGTTCCCTAAAAGGGAATATATGGAGATCAAGGAAATCATGAAAATAAGAAGAACAATAGTTTTGAACCTCAATCACATATGGGGAATATTTCAATGCATTTTGGGAGCACAAATATTGAATCTCAAAATCATGATTATTCATCACTCTTAGCTCCACATCATTAGGGGTTCAACTTAGCACCAAGGTGTTGGGTAGGTGTTATGTTATTTGCATGTGTGTGGGGAGGTACATCAGATTTGATGACTATGTGAGTTTCGAACGTAAATATCTGTGTACTATGTGTATGATACATTGATTAATTTATATTTTGCTTAAGAATCTGTGTGCATTTCTTTAATTTGCAGGTTTAAGACTTACATGTGGTATCATAGCACATTTTTGGATTTAGGGGGATGCCTTGGTTGTTGAGGGTTTGGCTCGGTCTTGATAGATCAAGTTTATCTTGGGTCTGTGATAAAATTGGGTTCAGTGGGATCTTTGAAGTGGTGATTCGTGTGTTGAAATATAATGGAAAACAATTCTAGAATCGATATTGAGAAATTCAATGGTAAAAACTTTGAGCTATGGAAGCTCAAGATGGAGGAAATTCTTGTAGAAAAATAACAATGGATCATTGTGGATCCCAGTACATGACCTACTCGTACACAACCTATTGGTACACAAACTACTAGTACTCAATCTACTAGTATGTCGAAAGAAGATTGGGAGAAGTTGTATAGAAGAGAAAGGAGTACGATTCAACTCTACATAGATGATTCAGTGTTATTGAATGTGTCAGGAGAATCTAAACCAAGGAACTATGGGAAAAGTTGGGTAATCTATATTAGTCAAAGTCCTTGGTAATTAAGTTGTTTCTTAGAAATAAGTTGTATCATCTTAGGATGGAAGATGGATATTCTGTGACAGAGCATCTAAATTTCTTTAATACATTGATAAGTCAACTTGGATCTGTTAATATTACGCTTGCATAAGAAGATAAGTGTATTAATTTTTTATGTTATTATCTATACTCCTAGGATAATATGGTTGCATCAATTGGTACTACCACTCAATCTGCATTGAAGTATGAGGATGTCATTTCATCCTTGTTATCAGAAGAGATGAGGCGGAAAAATATGGATAGTCATAATACAAATGATTTATTTGTAAGAGGTCGTACCAAAGATAGGGATACAAATAAATCTTTGGGGGGAGATCTAAATATAAATGTAGGTCTAAATCACCAGGAAAAGATTTGAGTAAATGATGGAAATGTGGTAAATCTAGCCATTATAAGAAAAATTGCAGGTCTAAGAAAGTTGATAAAGAAAAGGGATCTGATGATACCTCTTCCACATAGGTGAAAACCTCGACAGAAGAAGGAGGTGATGTTTACTTGGTGTTTACAGGTACACATGAAAATCATTATGTATGGTTGATTGAATCAGGTGCGTCATCTCATATGACTCCTCACAGGGAGTGGTTCAATGAATACGAAAAGTATGATGGTGGTGATGTATTCCTAGGAGATGAATCAAAAACCAAAATCATGGGACATGGAAGGGTTAAGATATTATTGAAATATGGAAGGATTAGAAATATCCCTGGACTTCTACACATTACAGATCTATCCAGGAGCCTAATATATATAAGTAAGTTGGATGATGCAGGTGTGGACACTTTATTGGGAAAATGGCACTTGCAAGATGGTCATAGGAGAAATGGTGTTGATGAGGGGAGTTTGATTTGGAACTCTGTACAACTTGTTGTGAAGCACTTATACTAGTGGGTGTAACTCTTGAGTAGAGAAATAAAGAAGAAAAAAACCATACTGCCCCTAAAAACAATACCATGCTATGACATCAAAGACTAGGACATATTGGAGAAAAAGGCCTTAGAACACTACATAGTAAATGTATTGTTGAAGGTATGTCTAATTTTAACCTGTTTTTTTATTTCTATAACATCACATATATGGTAAAAATAATCAATTAAGATTCCCATCTGGTGCTACAAGCGCAAAGGGGATCTTAGATTTGATACACATTGATGTGTTTGGACCTGTGCCTATTCCATATCTAAGTAAATCTATGTATTATGTTTCATTCATAGATGATTTCTCAAGGAACATATGGATTTATTTTCTTATGAAGAAATATGAGGCATTTTTTAAATTTAAAGAGTTTAAGGCTCTGGTAGAAAATCAGGAAGAGAAGAAAATAAAGGCGTTGAGGACAAATAATTGTGGAGAATTTTGTGGGAATGAATTTGAAGAGTTCTGTAAAAAGTGTGATATATAAAGGAAGAATACTAATCCATACACACCTAAAAAAAATGGGGTTGGAGAAAGGATGAACATGACATTGATGGAAAAAGAAAGGAGCATGTTCAGTGGTGCCAGGTTAGGACATGAATTTTGGGCAGAGGTAATGTGTACTGCAAGTTACCTGGTAATTAAATCACCCTCATCAACGTTAGTGGAAAAAACTCCACATGAAGTATGGACTGGTAAGATACCCTCTCGTGAACATCTCGTAGTGTTTGGTTGTGATGCTTATGTACATTTTCCAAAGGAAAATAGGAGTAAGATAGATAATAAATCCGAAATGTGTATCTTTATTGGTTATAAAAATGATAGGAAAGGATATAAGATTTAGAACCCAGAAACTAAGAAGACTATTTGTAGTCAGGATGTTGTTTTTAGAGAGGTTAAAGATGTTCCCAAATAGGAATTCTTACCAAGGCAAGAAGAACTTGGGAAAATAGAGTTTGAGTTGGATGATGGAAAATATGAATCAATGAAAGAATATGAATAAGAAGAAGAAGAACGTCATACTCCAGTATTGAGGAGATCAATGAGGGAAAGAAGGAAACCAAAAAGGTATAGTCCGCCTAATTTTCATGTAAATTTATCTTTTCTATTATTGATGATGATCCCAAAGATGTCAGGGAAGTATTGAATTCAGAGGATAGTAAACTCTAGAAGAAGGCCATGCTTGAAGAGATGGATTCCTTGGATAAGAATGGGGCATGGGATCCAGTTGAGTTTCCAACTAGAAGAAAGGCCATTGAAAACAAATGGGTTATTAAGAAGAAGTTGAATGCATAAGGCAAAGTGGAGAAATACAAAGCCCGGTTAGTAGCAAAAGGTTATTCCCAGGTAGAGGGAGTTGACTTTGGTGAAGTTTTTTCTCCCGTTGCCAAGTTAACTTATATTAAATTTATTTTATTTTGTGTTGTTGCTTTTGATTTTGAAGTAGAACATATGGATGTGGAGAAAACATTCCTACATGGGTATATGGAAGAAGAAATCTACATGAAGCAGCCATAAGGCTTTGTAGTGAATGGAAATGAAGAGTTGGTGTGTAAGCTAAATAAGTCACTATATGGTCTGAAGCAATCGCCTAGGATGTGGTACCAAAAGTTTGACACATACATCCTTGGACTGGGATTTGTGAGAAGCAGGGATGATCACTATGTATATTCCAAGAAGGTTGGTAATCACTTCATTAATGTAGTGTTGTATGTCGATGACATGTTTCTTGTAGGAAAAAACATGGATGTAATCAAGGAGGTGAAGTCACAATTATCCTCCAAATTTTACATGAAGGATATCGGGGCTGCTAACTTCATTCTAGTAATGGAGATTAAAATATATCGTGCAAACAAGAAACTTTGGTTGAATAAAATAAAATATGTTGAGACAATATTACAGAGGTTTAATATGTAGGAAAGTAAACTAGTCAAGGTTCATATTCCTGCAGGTATAAAGTTATTTGCAGATCAGTGTCCCGAGACATAGGAAGAGGAATAGAACATGTCCCATGTTCCATATGGTAGTGCAATTGAAAGTTTGATGTATGAAATGGTATGTACTAGACTATATATTGCACATGTGGTGGGAGTTTTGAGCAGGTATATTGATCCAGGTGGATATTGGGCCACCCACCTATTCCAACTGGCTCCTCTTGACAAATTTTGGTTTAGCACGTTCTTTTGTACTTATTTGTAATTGTGGGTTATACACTTCCGGGGATGTTTGAATCCCTACACATATTCCAGGTGGAGACTGGTGGCCTCCCACCTAATCCAACTAGCTTATTTTGGATGTTTTCATGTCAACACATCTTTCTGTACTTTCAGGGCCGTTTTAGGGCCCTAAACAGTGTTTTTTTGGATTTTCACTGTCAAAATATTAACATAGTTAGATTTTGACGTCGTAATGTGTAGTTATCAAAAACACCTTTCCAACGAGCTATCACGCACCTAAAATGGAGTTCGTATGCAAACGTTACGACCCCGATAAGTTGAGGTACCAACTTACCCATCGAGGCCCACATGAATTTTGGCATTTCACCTCCCAGGGTTAGGTTTTTGGATGTCTATGGTTTTGGCATTCACGAGTAATGTTAAAAAGGCCTTTGGAGCCTCATTGTAATCATTCTTCTTAGAAAAATGAGCGTAGCAGCCACATCTCTTCTCGGAGATAGCTACCACCATTCGATCAAGTTGTTTCAGTTCTGCAGTTTTACAGTTTCATCCTATTTCATTTATTCAATAAAATATATTATTCACTGGATATATGTGTTATTCTCTGTATCTCTGTGTTTATTATATTCAGTCTGTTAATCAGTTCATTCCGCTCCTAAATCTAGATCATATATGTCAAAACCAGGGAAGGAGCATTAGACAATAGTAAAAAGGGTTTATAGGTATTTGTGTGGCACTTCTAGTTATGGATTGTGCAGCCAAGGAAGACCAGGATTGGAATTTTTTTTTAACATACATGGGTTTGTTGATGTAGACTGGGCTGTAGATAGGGATTGTAGAAGATCTACAAGTGGGTGTGTGTTTAACATATTTGGAGGAGAAATCAGTTGGATGAGAAAAATTCAGGTTAGATTTTGTTAGGCTGGACACTCTCAACTATAGAAGTTGAATACAGGAAACCACTCATGAAAGCAAGGAAGCAATATGGTTACAGATATTTTGTTAAGGTATTGGGTTGGTACAATAAGAAATAAGGTTAGATTGTGATAATTAGAGTGGAATCTTCCTGGAAAACAACCCAAATTATCATTCAAAGACAAAACATATTGATGTTCAGTATCACTTTGTGAGAGACATGGTTGAAGATGAGAAGGTGTTGCTGGAAAAGGTTGACACTTTGAAGAATGTTGTAGATTCATTGTCAAAGTCAGTGGGATCCGAGAAGTTCTATTGGTGTAGAGAAACAATGGGAATTGTTTTCCTTGATTGTTTGACTATGTAATATTGTGACCCGCTATATGTAAAGAAAACAACAATTGGGATAATGTTGGGTAGGTGTTATATTCTTTGCATGTGTGTGTGGGGGTGCATCAGACTTGATGGTTGCATCTGACGATCCCTCCCTAGTAATTCTCTTTGTGTCATGTGCACTAGGAAATTTCCAATGGGGGTCCTAGGGGGTAGGATTTCCCTCCTAGTTACGTGGAGCATTTGGGGTAGCACCCCGATTTTTGTTTTGGGAGATTTTTTCTATTTTAGAGTTTTTTCTATTTTTAGCGGTTTTCTAAATTAATCCCAGATTAAGGGATTAGGGTTTTGGTAGCTTCAAAATGCCTAATATTTTGTATATATTATATTGCGAATGGTGAAATTAATACAATGAAAAGTCGAGAGGTACGACACCAAGGAAGGTTGGTTTTCTCTTGGTCAAGGGTTCCCAACATAAATATCTATGTACTATGTGTATGAGCCATTGATTAATTTATGTTTTTGTTAAGAATCTATATGCATTACTTTAATTCATAGGTTTAAACTTACACAAGGAACTACTTAATTCCCAAGATTGATATGAGGAAGTTTGATGGTAAAGGTCCTATAACATGGATATTCTAAACTAAACTATTCTATGATATACACCAAGTGCCAAACTTACAAAAGGTAACTATTGCATATTTGTATTTAGAAAATTATCAATTTGTCTAGTATCTATGGATTTGTGAATGGAAAAAGGATTCTATTGTATCTTGGTCCATTTTTATAGATGAATTGATAACACATTATGGTGATATTAAGAGAAATACATTCTTTAGTAAATTGATAAATATTTGGCAAAGAGGTTTAATTACATAACACATTCAATAATTCAAAAAACTAAGCCTTAGGGTAAATAACATTCAAAATGATATTTTTTTAGATATCTTTATGTGTACTTTAAAGGAGAGAATTCAACATGAGGTGTGTCCCTTTGAACCCAAATCTGTAGAGCATGCTTTCAGTGTGGCTAGGAAATTTGAAAGTAATAATATGGATACTAAAATAATGGATACTAACAACTATAGAGAGAACCATGTTCCCTCTTGTAATATCACTCAACCTACAAGGTTGAAACCTAAGAAAACGGATGAAACAAGAGAAAAGAGACTATTTTTAAATTGTGACAATAAGTATAGTAAGGGGCACAAATGAGGTGAGAAGAATTTATTCTACTTAGACTATGAAGAAGATCAAGAATTGGAACCATTGCAATATCTAAAACTAGAAGAAGATATTCTAACCATATATTGTCATTCATTGCCTAGCATCTATACTCCATAAACCCTCAAGATAGAAGGACGTATAAAAAACAAAAGGTAACAATGCTAAATGATTCTAGTATTAAACGTAACTTCATTGATTTCAAATTAGAAAAAATTCTCAATTGCTTTATATATCTATAACCAAAGCATCAAGTAATGATTGCAAATGGAGGCACCATTACATTCCATAGTATTAATCTCACTCTAGGGGAGTATTTATTGGATAGTCCCATGATTGCAATTCAAATGGGTGGTATTGATGTTGTATTATGGGTCCAATGGTTACAATCATTGGGCACAATGGATCTTAATTTTCAGGAACTTTTCATGAGATTCTCCTTAGAAGGAAAGGAGATTGAACTCATAGGTATCCAAGAGAAACCATATGAAGTGATAACCTCTAAGATAATGAAACAATTACTAAAAAAGGGTCACCATGGTGTAATTGTGTAATTGTTCTCACTATATGTTCAAACATCTATACCCTTTTCTCCAATGGATCTCCAAAAAGTTGTTGAAAAACATATTAAGGTATTTGAAGTGATCCCTAAGGGTATTCCACCTACTTGAGATCATGACTATGCTATTCATTTACAACCAAGAAGTGTACCACCTAACATTAGGCCTTACATGTACCCATATGCACAAAAGAGTGAGACTTGGAATATGATTCAAGAAATGTTAGCAGTTAACATCATTCCACCTAGCCAAAGTGATTTCCCTTCACCAATGGTGATGGTTTAAATAAAGAAGGTTCATGGAATATGTGTCCATATTATAGACAAATCAACAAAATGAACATTAAAGATAATTTTCCTATTCTTTTCATTGATGAATTGCAAGGATAAATTTTCTTTACTAACTTAGATCTCGATTCCATATATCATAAAATCATATGAGGAAAGAAGACATCCCTAAAATATCCTTTATAACACATGGAGGTCAATATGAGTTTTTGGTGATGTCACTTGGCCTTACTAATGCACCTTCAACATTTCAATGCTTGATGACTTCTATTTTCAAACCCTTCCTCATAAAATTTGTGTTAGTATTTTTTGATGATATACTAATCTACAACAAATTTTTGGAATATCATGTACAACATGTTGACAAGGTCTTACAAATATTGGAAGATAAAAAACTATATGCAAAGAATTCTAAGTGTGCCCTTGGGGTTCAAGAAATGGAATATTTGGGTCATATTTTATCTCATGAGAGTGTCAAAATGGACCCTAACAAAATTAAAGCTATGGTGGAATGGAAAATTCCCAAAACCTTGAAGAATTTTAAAGGATTCTTAGGATTGATGGGATATTATTGTAATTTTTTTAAGAATTATGGTCAAATAGTAGCACCACTAAAAACTTTATTAAAAAAAGAGACATTTTCTTGGACTCAAGAAGTAACCAAATATTTTAAAAAACTTAAGGAGGCTATTTGTACGACTCTTGTCTTGTGTAACATCCAGTTCCACTGATCACAATTTCATAACACTGTTTATTCTTTGAAGACACTTGCGTGCAAGTGATCCAGTTAAAACATGGTACATTATGATTATTTGTTCTGGTTTATGATTTTATGCTATGATTGAATATTGAAATTTGATATGTAATAATATTGATGTATAGCATTTGCAGGTATTATGATGAGGTTTCCTGAGTGTGCAGGGAAAGTGTTATGATGAGGATGTTGATGGCATCGACATACTTCCTTGGACTCCATATTGAGTTAGGTAGTGGACCATTGAATTTGGTTACGAGTACTTGATTTATTACACATGTGTTGTATAATGATTTCAGTATAGGAGTTATTGATATTATATTTGTTAGTGGATGCAAGCATGGTAACGCCTGCTAATCTAAATCACATATGGAGTAAAGAGGTCATACATAGATATTCGATGGATGAGGGAGATGTGTGGCAGTGTCCCTGTCATGGCCTACTAGCACTCCTGTCGTGACCTGAACTGAAGGTTAACGACTACCTTGTTCCTGATAGTTTCTCGATTCCATGAGGATAGGATGAGATAATCGCTCACAAGGATTTCTTAGGGGCACACAATAAGGTGGATTCCTTATTCCTCATAAATCCCTTAGTCTCACATAAGGTCGACAAGTGGAATATTAACTCCAAGCGTCATACAAATTCCAAACTAAGTCAAATGGTGAGTGGCACCCTTGGATAATGGAGGCACGTCTTGAAGGGAATGTCACATGAATAAATTAATGATCTAATAAAAATCTAGAAGACCTTAGAAAACAAAACGAATACTTAGAATTGAGTAGAAGAGAAATTATATTATATTAAAAATTATGAAGTGGAAATATAATTTAATCAAAGTCTAAAATTATTATTCCTAATGAAATTTTATAGAAATGACTCTAAGGGAGATTAGGCTAAATAACACCTAGAAAAGGAAGAATAAAATTTAAGGCATGTGCACAATGTGTGCATGAAATTAATAAAAGTAATTTTTAATTAAAATAAATCAATTCATGAGAGAATGGGTTGTCAACATAGAGTTAGTATCCTAAGTCAATCAAACTCTAAATCCTAACTAAGAGAAGAGTCCTAATCAAACTCCAATTGTAAACTAGTTAGGGGACACAATAAAAGAGAAATTCAGGAACTAAGGGACAACCAAAAGAAAATATAGGAACTAATTTAGGAGTGTGAGGGAAAATGCATAATTTATTTAATTAAAATAAATTTAAACATGTGAAACTTGGGGAGAATATGACATGTGTTGGGGGTGAATAATCCCTAATTTAATTATTACAAATGAGTTAATTTTGCATAAATTGACAAGTGTCAAGGGGAAAATTATTATAAAAAGGAGACGAAGGAGGAAATTAATCGATTGCTGGATGAATGAAATGCTATTAAAATTTCTATTGACTGAGTTTACTTGTGTGAGTTGGGTTGCAAGCTTGTGCAAGAGGTGGAAGCCTCTCCTTACAAGGGAAAGCTTGAGCTATTTTTTTTTTTTGAAATTCTATGTGTGACCCCTTTGTGGCTCGAGGGGATAATGGGGGAAGAAGAGTACCCCTAGCATTGGCTGGGAGGTACCAGTGAAGTCCTTGGATTAGCAAGTGAAAGAAGGGAGGGCGTGCACAAGTCTTGAAGTTGACTATTGTTGTGCTACTTATATGTTTAGTATAATGCACTCATTAATTATCAATCCAGGATTCATAATCAACAGAGTTACAAGACACTTTTCTAATGTCACGAGTATAGCACTAAGCTAGATTATGCATACTGGAAACAAAACAAAATAGCAAACTGAAATGCACTTTGGTTGTCTTTCATAGAGAGGCTATCTATTCCATTATGGCACATGCAAGTATGAGATGGAATTGGTTTGATAGATCAACTCTGATATCTGACCGAGAAAACTAACTATGCAATCCACACTTCTGAAAGGAAATCACACATCAATCATCAAAGCATAGCATGGGTAGTTCAATAGTCAATATGTTGGTTCTGTTGTGGTTCACAATGAACTTCACTAGTTCTTATCCAAGTAGTTTTGACTATTGTTGCCAACATCTATGATCACTCAAGGCAATCAAATTCATGAGAATAGAAATAGGGCATATGCAAAAACAAAGCAAGTAAATATTTCTAAGCAATTGTATAATGGAAATCCTAGTCTAAGTTGTTCTGCTATTATCTAACAGAGTTAAAGCTTTAGCTAATTTAACTGAAAAAAAATACTAATGCTAATCTACGAAGATGCTGACCTTTTTTGGGAAGTGGGCCCTTGCCACTTCAACAAGTTAGCTACTGAAGTCTACATGAGGCTTGTCTTCAACACACACATTACTCTCACTCACATTTCAAAACATAAAACCAAACTTTCGTCAACAACTCAACTCACACTTAATCATAGATAATCAGAATATGGAGATAAAATGACATTCCAATAATCTTCACTCAAGATATGTTATGTACTATCATACACTGCTTTACATATTGGTAATATGCTAACTCTCCTACTACCTCTACCATCCTTGCCACAACTATTTAATAGTCTGAATCATGAAACACAAGGAGGCGAAGTGATTTGCAAATCAATCAGTTGTTGAATTCAATCATTCGGTTACATATTTAGCTTCATCCTCATGACACGAAGTGCATGAGGATGAGGCAATCAACAAACTATTCTTATCATAGCCTTGCTAAAGAAAATAGACATCCACCAATTGTCTTAGGTGAGATCTGGAACTTAACTTAGTGCATTAGGCTCTTCCATATTAGTACCGGATCGTAACAGGTAGATGGTACCAGATCATGACATTGCGCAAAAGGTGGTACCGGATCATGAAAGTGCGTGGTCGTTGGCACCAGATCATGACAGTGCATAGCCGTTGGTACCGGATCATGACAATGCGTGTTGGTACCAGATCGCAACAGATGCTATTTTAGTACCGGATGCGCTTGGTACCAGATTCAGACAGCAATAGTCTTGGTGCGCAGGTACCGGATAGCTGAGCTGGTACAGGAACACTGGATATCTATAGGTCAAAGATTTATATATATGACAAATTGAATCATTAGTACATGAAATATTTAATTCCCTAATTCAATAAACCACAAAATGCATGAATTAACCATACTTTACCTCAGGGATGATTTTAGGGGCTAAATTTCGCTCATGGGATAATATTCCATGGTTTTTCCCAAAACAAGATTCGTTATTCTAAAAATGATTCGCCCAAATTTTATAGGATAAAATTATTTTAACTTAAAAATTGCCAAAATTTTATACAAACTATACAAAATCCTTAGAAATTTGAATATTTTTACAAAAATATCGCCAAACATTTATAGTTGGCATATGAAGGATTAGTAAGATTCACTAAAGTTTCTACATTTTAAAATAAATTTCCATCCTTAAAATCATCCTTGCTTTACCTTATGACCTTATCACTAGCTAATGGTAGCATTCTTGTCATTCACCCAAGCTTAGGTAGGCCAAAAAGGTATAGATAAGGAGTATAATAAGGTAATGGGGATGTCAATTTCGGGTCTCAACATTCCCCCATGCCAAAACCATTGCATGTCCTCATGCAACTGAAAACAAAACCCAAAATTTTTCAAAACTTGAGGCTGTGTTCTTTACTTTGGTGGGTCAATGATGTTGATGGCTGAAGCCTCTTCTTTCAGCTCCCTTTTGATGACCCTAACGTATTGTAGGAGTCGTAATAATTTCATGAGCTTGTTATAGGTGTCTTCATGGTCATCTTGAACTTGTTGGCTGGTTGCTTTCAACTTCTCATTTTCCTTTTTGATATACCTGTCCAAGAGTTGGTATTCTTTTACTTCTTGTTGGAGTTCCTGATTTTGTTTTTGCAGTTCCCCAATCCTTTTCTTCATTTTTTCTTTATTCAACGTCTTTGTTGACTCCATCATTACTAGCTGGATGCACTCCCTTTCCTCGACTTCCTCCCTCATCCCACATAAATTAATAGTGGCTTTCTCCTCGGTCAAACTAGGGATGTCATATTGAATTGGTAAATCCTCAGAAGGGGAGGTAAGATCGATTGGATATTCCTGTGTATGAGGATTGGATATTGTTTTTTCCTTCTTTTCCATGCTCCTCGTGGTTCTTTTAAAAGGAGGTACCAGATCAAGGATGCTCATAGGCTTCCTTTTCTTCTTTTCTAATTGTGAAATGGTGACAGGGGGTTGTGCCACAGATTGTTTAGTTTCTGAGCTATGCTTCCCTTTCTTCATCATTTTCTTATGGTCCTCTTTCTCAACTGCCACCGTTGAAGTCTCCTCTACTAATTTGTTTTTACCTTTTGATTCAGAGCTTTTAGAAGTCTTGTTGACTGTGGAAGAGGACCCTTCTTTTTCATGTTGGGTCACTGCCCTAGATGATGGTGGATTTGTCTTATCCTTCTTGCTCTTTTTCTCTTGGGGTTCCTTACTTTTCTTTGGACCATGCTGGGTTTCCTCCAAAGGTTTGTTTTCTATGGGAAGGTGTTGTGTGATAAGGGTTTTCCAACTAATCCTTTGTTTCCTAAGATCATGTAAAACTAGCATTTTAATGAGACCTTGATGGTAAATGCTAGTCTTCTTTATTTTGGAGATGGATTTAACACCTCTTACCATTTTGTTCAAACTCATCCATGGAAAATATG
>SNQJ01S0146931.1:0-13404 GCA_010110895.2 Picea sitchensis | reverse complement strand
ACATTACTCTCACTCACATTTCAAAACGTAAAACCAAACTTTCGTTAACAACTCAACTCACACTTAATCATAGATAATCAGAATATGGAGATAAAATGACATTCTATTAATCTTCACTCAGAATATGTCCTATACTATCATACATTGCTTTACATATTCGTAATATGCTAACTCTCCTACTAACTCTACCATCCTTACCACGGCTATTTAATAGTCTGAATCGTGAAACACAAGGAGGCGAAGTGATTTGCAAATGAATCAGTTGTTGACTTCAATCATTCGGTTACATATTTAGCTTCATCCTCATGACACGAAGTGCATGAGGATGAGGCAATCAAAAAACTATTCTTATCATAGCCATGCTAAAGCAAATAGACGTCCACCAATTGGCTTAGGCAAGATATAGAACTTAACTTAGTGCATTAGGCTCTTCCATATTAGTACCAGATCGTAAGAGGTAGATGGTACGGGATCATGACAGTGCGCAAAAGGTGGTACCGGATCATGACAGTGCGTGGTCGTTGTTACCGGATCATGATAGTGCATGTTGGTACCGGATCATGACAGTGCGTGTTGGTACCGCATCACAACAGATGCTATTTTAGTACCAGATGCACTTGGTACCGGATTCAGACAACAATAGTCTTGGTGCACAGGTACCGGATAGCTGAGTTGGTACAGGAACGCTGGATATCTAGAGGTCAAATATTTATATATATGACAAATTGAAGCATTAGTACATGAAATATGTAATTCCCTAACTCAATAAACCAAAAAATGCATGAATTAACCATACTTTACCTTATGACCTTATCATTGGCTAATGGTAGCGTTCTTGTCATTCACCCAAGCTTAGGTAGGCCAAAAAGGTATAGATAAGGAGTATAATAGGGTAATGGGGATGTCAATTTCGGGTCTCAACAACTATTATCTTTGATATGATCACTCTTTGGGTTACAATATTTGATTTGTATAAAAAATTTTGTTAAATGTAAATTTCAATTGTAAGATGAATATGTATGGAAGCATGTTGAGCTTTGCAATGTAATAACTTTGGTTATGAGTTTATCTTGTAAATTTTAACTCTAGTTTTTTAAAAGATCTTTAAAGTCATCATTTTGAAGATTTATCCTCTATTGTAATTGTATAAATTGGTGGGTACAATATGTAAATGTTGTATTCGCATAGGGTCTTGTACTAAGGAAAATGGATGGAAATTTTGTTTTGAAACTGTCGATATGGGGATTGAGAATTATGTTGAAGGCTCTGAAATAAGGAGAAAATAGATTTTGTTCAATACCTCCATGCATATATTTTTATTTCCATTGCATTTAGGTTTATGACATTGTATAGAATATAACCTAGTTCGACAATTGGGTGAGAGGCATGGTGACTTAATTTATGTGTATTAGATTTGAGTTTGTGATTGAGAATGGTGAAATGTGTGGTAAGTAGTGGAATGATAAATATGATATAGAGATTTTGATTTCTGAAACTTGTAGTTGGAGACACTAATCCGGCTGAAGGATGATAACCTTTGTGATTGCTGCTCAAAATTTTGGGTTGAAGGACTGGATTGAGAATCTTTGAAAGTTAAATGGGGTTTGCAGTATCACACTGTTCAAATCAATCTCAACATCTCATGACATTCACACCCCACCTTCTTGAACACTTCAACTTTTAAAATTATTAATTTCCCACAAGAAACTTCTATAAGTGATACACTACATTTCTGAATTTAATTTTGGCTTGTTCAGGCCTGACCTGTTGCAGGCTCGATGGAAGTGCCTTTTAAGAGGAAATCATAAATCTATAATCAAGGTATATCAATAATGTGCTCAAAGAAAACTGAGGGATAACAACTCCTTTGTATTTGTAGGATATTAGTTAGAAGATTAGTAGTTTGTAGGAGAAGAGTATACATTAGAAAAATATACTTCCATATCCGCCTCTGTTGTTAAGTGCACCACCCAATAGTTGGGTTGAAATGTCTTGCTAAATTTTGATTTTTCCACCTCCTCAACTGTAGATATTTTTATCTCTTACTTGAAATGATCCAGATGGATGTCAGTGGCCTCCCACCTATTCCAACTAGTTAATTTTGGCAGTTTTCCAGTTTGGCAGTTGTTTTCCTAGTTTTCGGGTCCCTGACTTGCGAGGCCGTTTTGAGGCCCTAAACAACGTTTTTAGGGCTCTCCATTCTGAAATGACCTTTGATAGAAATCATAAAATTATTTAGTCCTCGGATAGACCTTTCCAACGGGCTATTGTGTGCCTAAAACGAATATTGTATGAAAAACTTACGACCCCGAGATGTTGATGTACTAACTTACACAAACGGGGCCCACATGAATTTTGGTGCTTTATCTCCTAGGGTTAGGTTTTTGGATGTCTAGAGTTTTGAAATTCCTGTTTATTTTAAAAAGGCCTTCAAAACCTCATTGCAATCATCTACTTGCAAATGAGCGCAATCGTCACATCTCTTCTCAGAGATAATCAACCACCATTCCAACAAGCTTGTTTTCTGTTGCATTTTACAGTTTCAGCTTATTTCCTTATTGAATAGAAAACCAATTTTACTGTATCTTTGTTGTTATGTGTTAAGCATCCTTTAATAATTTGTATTCATTTTGTTATCCTCATAAAATCCATATCATGAAACCCGGACAATACCACTAAAATGATGAGTGCAGTTCAAACATATTGGAGGGAGAATTTGACTTGTGGGTCTTATGATCAAGCTACATGTGTGACCCGTGACTTGAAGTAGGCTATTGCACCTTCTTGCTGGAGTTATTTTAAAAAATAAAACCTCAGGATAACGTTTCCTTAGTATTTCACACCTTAATTATCATTTTTTATCACTACACTTACGCTTGATTGACAATTCAGTTAAGTAATATATAGAATTATTGAACAATGTCTCTACTCGTCCTTGCTTCGACACATTACCTCACTAGAAAACAACATCTGTTGAATTTGAAGCTCTTGTTAATATCCTCCTGTCATGTGCTAGCGCGATGTTCTTTAAGTCAATTCGTTTCCATTCTCTTGGTGTTTATTGTTACCTTAGTTACAAAACTTGTGTGTTAATCTGTGCTTGGAAGTCTAGGTTCATGTCCATGATCAAAATTGATACGCAATCTTCTAGTTAATTGCAGATGTCAAATCGTAGACAAAGACACTCCTGAATTTTAGTGGGTTGAAGTGTTTCAACCTGCGCACCCTTCTATTTATTTTAGTGGGTGCTATTAAGTGGCACTTGATTTTAATCATCTGCTTGTTACCAACTTGGTTCAACGTTTGTTGTCCTATTTTGATTTTATGTATATCGTTACACGTTTTTCCACCAATTTCTCACTATACTTTGTCATTAATTAATGGTTTTTTGTAGCACTTAGAACCTTTATTTTCAATATGACCAAGTACGATGTTTATCTAACTTTCACTGGTCGGAATTTGTGAGTAATCTTAAAATAATTCTCAATCTCCTTACAAATTTAGAAAGTAGATGTAAAACCGTAAATTATAGTAGTGTATATTGTATCATTTTAATTTTTAATTTCACTACAACTTGGGTGTACTCAATGTAATGTAAATGAACTAATACTAACCACACGAAATAAATCTAAGACATAATCATAATTTGTATATAGGATCATCTAAATTGGTCATTAGGGTAACTACTATAATATTTTAGAAATATATTATTTATAGTATAACTCCATAATGCTAAGTCAAATATAAATTATGGTTTTATGATCTTGTTAAATTAATTACTATGCCTAATTAAATTAGAAACTTAGATTTGCTGGGATATGCATAATTGTTTCTTTTATAGACTAGAGAACTTACTAAGAGGATATTGATGAGGGTTATTAAATATCCAAAAGTGATAGCCCAATTTAGATGTTTGGTAATGACATATTTAATGCCATGCTTTTGTGAGTTAAAAATGGCGATCTTCGTGAATACATATATCCTAGCATGAACAAGTTATTGAGGATTAATAGGAAGATTGTCACTTGTGACATAATTAGTAATTATACTAATCAATGGAAGTAGTTATAACTTAAATGTGATTAAATGAAGCCTTGTGTCTAGACAAGTAAAACTAGAGACATATTTAGTTATGGTAATATCACTTATAATCGACGTAACTGATACAAGTAGAGTTGGTGCACAAGTTGCGAAATCTCATAGTAGAGTAGTCCAAAATAAGTGTACATCTACCCTTTTGGTGACTTTAGGAAATTCTTAATTCTTGTGCCAATCCTATAGATTATTGATGAAAATCGTTATTAGCATTTGACCTATTAAACTTTTACATGATAAGATATCAATATTAATTAGATTTGAAATTTTGGACCTACATGCTCATAACTGTTTTATTTACTGGAGGGTTGTTACATATGGTATTAGAGAGAGTTCCACTCAGCGACACCGGACACATTACAACTTCCAATGCATTGTTTAAATAAGATATATAACTAATATAATTGAATTTATTTTTATGGTAGGTATCATGGTTAAAGGATGGAGAATGAGTAGACGTTGAGGTGAAGGAGGACGAGGTATGCCTCCTCCAAGTACACCCACACTCGAGGGATATGCTCCACAAGGAGAAGAGCATAATACCAAGCAGGAGCACGTTGTAGTGTCCTACATTATGGGTATGATGAGGTCTTTTTAAAGGATGTATGAGGCACTGATAAATCTTCTTAATTGATATGAGGGAAGATGATCTACACCCAATGAGGGTTCACAAAGCCCTCCTATAGTCAGTGGTATTATTCATAGAGAACTCGAGAAGGTAATTTTTCCCAAATTTTCGAGTTTTGGGGTTCCACGGACGGTTTAGTTGTTTAAGCTTGGTTGGAGAATATGGAGATATGTTTTCATGGCCGATTATACATTCAACATGAAAGTCTGCATGGAAATATTTCAGTTGAAGGGGAATGCTCTTCTTTGTTGGAAGACACTCTTACCGCAGTTGAACATGGTTGTTGAAGGCGTGTCATGGGAATTGTTCAATTGGAGCGATTCCAAGAAAGGTACCTATATGATGAGTTCATCGAACACCAATTTAATGGGTTAGCAACACAATGAGGGTGAGTAAAATGCGATTTTTGAGTATCAAGCTAGATTATAGATTTTCTCGGATGTACTTTGCACTTGAACATGAAAAGTTAAAGGTGAATAAATTTGTTTTTTGGTCTCCTTTGCACTTGAACATGAAAAAGTTAAAGGTGAATAAGTTTGTTTTTGGTCTCAACTACAACATTCGTGCTAAGGTGAGGATTCTGATGCCTCAAACTTTTCACGATGCAGTACATAAATATTTTATCATTGAATAAGAGATAAACCATGGGTTTTAGGGTAGGACTCCTTCAAGGCATACATGACAGATGCCACTTAGAGCATTGAAACAACAGACACCCGTTAGACAGACTTCTGGTCACCATGATACACCAGAGGACCTATATTTTCTACACCACATAGACATACTACCAGTTAGAGGATTTCATATAGAGAACCACCGCAACAAAAACTATGTCATCCTCAACAACAATAACAATATAGATTTGTTCCAGAGAATAGATTGAGGCCTCAAAACCCTAGACCTTCATATTATTCCTCTGGAACTAGGAGCATTGACCCTAAGAACAGATGTTGGACTTGTGGAGAGCCACACTATCATAGATATTTTCCTATTGAAAAGGTGAGAACTTCTAGATCAACAAGATAGACAACATTAGTAGATATGGGTGAGGCCTATAGGATTCATGCTGTGGTGAATATCCGCTAGGATGAGCATCAATCTACAGTGATCGAGACGTTAGGTATGATAGAAGATCAAAAGTATAGTATTTTGATAGATCAAAGAGCTACTGAGATTTTTATATCTAGTGTTGCACTCAAAATAATTAGGGTGAAGGCAGTTGAATAAGATGATTTTAGATACGTATAAATGGCATCAGGTGCCAAGAAAAACTTTGGAGGAAAAGTTAAGGATTGTAATATAAATTTGGGTGTTTTTTTTGTGAGTGTAACCCTTTTTGTGACAACCTTGGGATCACACGACATTATGATTGGAATGGATTGGTTAAAATTGCATGACGTGATACTTTATTGCAAGATGAAAATATTAAACTTAATTGATGATTTGGGACAAAACAAAGTAATTGTAGGGAAAAACCAAGGAGTATCGCTAAGATTTATCACTTCCCTACAATTGAAGAAAAAAATGAACAAGGGATGTAAGTTGTACAACAGATTATCTGTTAATGAAAAGGGTGAAATAGAAAGATTAGAAGGCCATTCATTAGTATCATAGTTTGTTGATGTTTTTCTCGAGGAAATAGCAGGTTTACCATCAAAAAGAGAATTAAAATTTACTATAGATTTAAAACCTAGAACATTACTAATTGCAATAATGCCATATCAAATTTCGACACCTAAATTGAGAGTGTCAGAGATGAAATCGAAGGAATTAGTAGATTTGGGACTTATACATCTAAGTGTATTACTGTGGGGTGCACCAGTAATTTTTGTGAGAAAGAAGGATGGATCATGGAGGCTTTGAATTGACTATTGTCAATTAAACAAAGCCATGATCAAGAATAAATGCCCATTATCGAGTATTGATGACTTATTTTATCAAATGAAGGGGGCGACCATGTTTTCAAAGATTGATTTGAGATTGGGGTATCGCTGGTTCCAAATAAAAGAGGAAGACATTCCTAAAACAATGTTCAAGACAAGATTTGGACATTACGAATTTACTGTATTACAATTTGGATTAACAAATGCCCCTGGAGTATTCATGAGATTAATGAATGGGGTATTCCATGAATATTTGGACAAGTTTGTACAAGTATTTATTAACGATATATTAATTTAATATTGGATGAAAGAAGAGAACAACAAACATCTGAGATTAGTTTTACAGTGTTTAAGAGAAAACAAGTTGTACAAAAAGTTGTTGAAGTGTTCTTTTTATTAGACGAAGATTCACTATTTGGGACACATTATTTATGGAGAAGGTATCATTGTGGATCCAAAGAAGGTAAAGGCTATTATGGAATGACAAACACCGACAAACGTACAAGAGGTACGTAGTTTTATGGGATTGGCAAGTTACTATCGACGTTTCATTGAAGGTTTTTCAAAAATAGAAAATCCAATTACGGAATTGCAAAAGAAGAATAAGAAATTTGTATGGACAGAGAAATCCGCTAGAGCATTTTAGAAGCTTAAATAATTATTAACAACAACACCGATATTGAAAGTTCTTGATTTGGACAATAAATTCTTAGTATGCATTGTCCCCTCCAAAGAAGGATTGGGTGGAGTATTAATGCAAGAAGGTAGAGTTATCACATATATTTAAAGGAAACTAAGATGACATGAAGATAATTACACAACACATGATTTGGAATTATTAGCGATTGTTTATGCCTCACGCGTTTGAAGGAAATATCTTATTGGATGAAAATTTGAGTTGAAAACTGATCGTAGTGGAATGCAACACATTTTTACTTAGAGTGACTTGAACGTGTGACAAAGAAATTGGTCAGAAATTTTAAGTGAATATGATTTTGAGATCACATACATTAAGGGAACAATTAACATAGTATCGGATGCGTTGAGTCAGAGACCTCACATTTTCTCAGTAATACCCTTAAAGGAGAATCTTTGAGAAAATATTTTAGCACTACAAACTAATGATGACTGGTACAAGGAAGTAAAGGACAACATTGGACAAGATACCATGATGATACCTAGATATGAGGGCTATTCTTTGGAAAATGACAGGATACTAATGTACAATGGAAGAATTTATGTACCACTAAATGAAGAAATGAGGAATTTCATTTTGAACGAAGCTCATCGAGCAGTGTACATTGCTCATCCGTGGAGTCACAAAAATGAAGGCAAATCTTAAACCACTATTATTTTGGAAGGGAATGAAAACATATATAATTAACTATGTGGTGAAATGTCTTGAATGTTAGCAACTGAAGGCTGAACATAGACATCCAGTGGGATTATTACAATCACATGCGATTCCTGAATCAAAATGGGAAGTTATATCGATGGATTTTATTGTTGGATTTCCATTGACAACAAGGAGACATGATTCTGTTTTTGTGGTTGTCGACACGTTGATGAAGAGTGTGCATTTTATTCTAGTATGTACGACATATCAAGCACCTGACATAACTACAATTTTTTTTAATAAAATTGTGATGTTGCATGGTGTAATGAGAAAGATAATATACGATCGAGGATCGATATTCACTGGATGTTTTGGACTAGTTTCCAAGAGGCTTTAGGAACGCAATTAAATTTTAGTACAATATATCACCCCAAAAAATATGGAAAAACTGAAAGAAAAAATCAAATTTTACAAGATATGCTTCGAATGTATGTGATGGATCAACATAAATGATGAGAAGGATTTTTACCATTAGTAGAATTTTCGTACAACAATAGTTATCAGATTTCAATAAAGATTGCACCTTTTGATTTTCCATACAGATGACCATGTCACACACCTTTAAGTTGGAATCGACTAGAGGATAGGGTCCTAGTAGGACCAGAAGTGATCCAAGAAATGGAATATTAGATGCGAACCATAAGGAAAATGATTAAGGAAGTGCAATACCGACAAAAGATTTATGTGGATGCACATCATATTGACTATAGTTATGAGATTGGAGATAAAGTGTTTTTAAGGGTGAGGCCGCATAAGATTTCGATTAAGTTTGGAAAGGGTGCCAAACTCTCTCCAAGGTTTGTGGGACCTTTCGAAGTTGTAGAAAAGAAGATACTCATGGATTACTAACTAGCCTTACCTGATTCTTTGAGACGTTTGCATGATGTGTTTCATGTTTCAATTTTACGTGATTATATTTCAGATATGTCACATGTTATTGACTTTGGTTCATTGTAGGTATCAGACGAGGGAGATCTCATAGTAGATCCAATCTACATACTAGTCCATCGCACTTGACAAATACAACATTGAATAGTCGATTAGGTCAAGGTCCAGTGGGACAGTTATAGTCCACATTCTACTACTTGGGAGGACACATATGAGATGCGCTGACAGTTTCCTTATTTATTTTGATAGTTTGATATATAAATTAGTAGAAGTTATATTTATTGTTTTTATTGTTAGATTGTACAAACTTCGGGATGGAGTTTAAAACAAGAGGGGTTGTATGTAACATCCAGTTCCATTGATCACATTTTCATAACACTGTTTATTCTTTGAGGACACTTGCTTGCAAGTGATCCAGTTAAACCATGGTACATTATGATTATTTGTTCTGTTTTATGAGTTTATGCTATGATTGAATATTGAAATTTGGTATGTAATAATATTGATGTATATCATTGACATATATTATGATGAGGTCTCCCAAGTTTGCAGGGAACATGTTATGAGTAGGATGTTGATGGCATCAACATACTTCCTTGGACTCCAGATTGAGTCAAGGAGTGGACTATTGACTTTGGTTATGAGTACTCGATTTATTACACATGTGTTGTATAATGATTTTAGTTATGGATTTAATGTATAGGAGTTAGTGATATTATCTTTGTCATTGGATGAAGGAATGGTGATGCTTGATAATACAACTCACATATGGAGTAAAGGGGCCATACACAGATATCGGATGGGTGAGGGAGAGGTGTGGGAGTGTCCCTGCCACAGCCTACTAGCACTCCCGTCATGACCTGAATTGAAGGTTAATGACTACCTTGTTCCTGAGAGGTTCACGATGCCATGAGGGAAGATTGAGACAGTCACTCATTATGATTTTTGAGGGGTGTGAAATAAGGTGGATTACTTATTCCTCATAAATCCCTTAGTCTCACATAAGGCTGACAAGTGGATTATTGAATCCAAGCGTCAGACAACTTCCGAACTAAGTCAAATGGTGTTAGAAAAAATAGGATCACAAAACAATAAAATACATAAGATACACAATACAATAGAGACACAGATATACGTGGTTTACCCAGTGTGGGATACGTCCACCACAGAAATTTCCAGGTCCTTCCTTTTTATTTTCCAACAAAATGAAGGGATACAACATACAACACACATGCTGTAACTTCCTCTTCTTTCTCTCACAGTCTCCTCTCTCAGAATACAATATTCACAATTATGCATAGCTGCAATACATTTACATCATAAAAGAGGGTTTCCTTGTAGGGAAAACACCGTAACATAAATTCTGATGTCAAATCTGCGACCTTATAATGATCGGTCCATATTTACTATGAAATTACAATATACATTTACAAGGCAATTTTTCCTTCGTGGCCTTCACCCCCAAACCCCCATCAGGGAATGTCGTACCTCGAACCCTCCAGTTGGGGGGGATGATCCCCCCAACCCCTGCAGGGGAGAAATACCCCCCACAACCCCCTCACGTGGATGGGTGTACAATATTCTGGGGTGTACAGTCTTCATGGGGTATAAACATGGTTGAAAACAAAGACCTATTAAACAAGAAGATAATCAAGCTACACAACCAACAAATTGTGAGTGACACCCTTGGATCACAGAGGTGAATCTTGAAGGGCACGCCACTTGAATAAATTAATGAGCTAATAGAAATCTAGAAGACCTTAGAAAAAAAATGAATAGTTAGAATTGAGTAGAAGAGAAATTAAATTATAAACTGGAAATATAATTTAATCAAAGTCTAAAATTATTATGCCTGGTGAAATTTTATAGAAATGGGTCTAAGGGAGATTGGGATAAATAAAATCTAGAGAAGGAAGAATAAAATTTAAGGCATGTGCACAATGTGTGCATGAAATTAATAAAAATAATTTTTAATTAAAAGAAATCAATTCATGAGAGAATGGGTTGTCAACATAGAGTTAGTATCCTAAGTCAATCAAACTCTAAATCCTAACTAAGATAAGAGTCCTAATCAAACTCCAATTGTAAATTAGTTAGGGGACACAATAAAAGAGAAATTGGGGAACTAAGGGACAACTAATAGAAAATCTAGGAAGTAATTGAGGAGTGTGAGGGAAAATGCATAATTTTTTTAATTAAAAGAAATTTAAACATGTGAAACTTGGGGAGAATGTGACATTGTTATAACCCTAAATTGCTCCATAAATGCATACCTGGCATTTGCCCTCTTACTTGCTATTTTTTCCAAGACATCACTAAGTTTCTCTTCTTAAAAACACTATTTTTGAAGATGTACGCACCCTGCACCACTAATTCCCACATACACACGCTTGCTACACCACTATAGACCGCGTGCATACGCTAGTTGCGCCATTACAATCCGCGTATACTTGAAAAAGTTGCAAAAATTAAAAAGTTGCAAGGAATTCATTGAGATTACGGGCTATTGGGTAGTTTCCCAACTGATCCACCTCCTATAGCTCGTTACCCAATCGAATAACCATCATTTTTTCATATAAAAGGAGGTGTTGGGGTCTCATTCCGAAGCCAAGAATAAGAACAATGAAACTCTTCCTATTTCACATCCCCTCCTTGCCCCAAGCATTTGCAGCCTTGTTGTGAGAATTGCATCCGAATTCCCCATTTTTCCCTTTTTCCTCCATTATAATCCCATTCCATTTCCAAGAATAAGGTTGAGAGGAGAAATATACATGGAGGTGCACTTGGAGCTTGCTAAAGAGGATCCTAGACCAGGTTCGTGGAGCAGTCGTCGACCTTGTTGTAAGTCAACATTGTGATATCAATAAAAGAAATACTTTTCCTTTCCCGAAATATGATATGTCAAATGTTTACATTTGATTTATGTTTTATTCTAACATCTAACCCATGATTTATATAAGAAATGCATGTTTGTAATTTCCTATTTATCTGTTTGTGAATGCAAGCTAGCCTTGGGATGAGGTTTGCAATCAATGAAGAGGATCGAAACTAGATGCAGAGTAAAAGGTACAGTTACTTGATCCTTCTTACTTTGTATTTCATGCATGAGTCTGGGGTATGTTCTGGGTAGTTATAAAGGTAGGATACTTTTAGAGGGTTGTGATCTACCTACTTGTTGAACCCTAGTGTAGTCCATAGGGGGGTTTTCCTGCTATAGCAGAATTGGCGACCATACTGGGGAGGCCTCTAGGGTTTTAGGGGATTTTTCAGGTGTTTGATTGGTTTTATACCTTTTGAGTTTATTTTTGAGTCTGTTGAGTCTTTAAGGGATTCTGGTCACATGTTGGTGCCATAATATCTCTCCCTTCCCTGTTAGTTTGCCTGTTTGTTTTATTTTTTGAGAAGTTACAGAGGTGTATGTGTCTTATTGCGGTTCAACACACGTACATACACACCTTGATTTATAGACAACCTGCATACATACACAAGCTTCTTAAGCACCAATAATGTGCCTGTGTCAAGATTTCTTTTTTAGAAGAGGTAATCAACCTCTTCCCTGATTGAAGTTTTACTTCTCAGGATTTCTTGATTAAATACAATGTCTCTATTTTTATAGTCGAAGCCTGGGCTTGATGTCAGTTTGATTATCTTTTTAAAGATTTCTTGTGTTTATTTAGAAAGGGTTTTAGGCGAGTCTTTGAGTTGTTGATCAACCTGTTTGGTGTATTCAGTGACTCTCTGCGATCTGCAGTGGGCCAGTGGTTAGGTTTTAGTCTTGTCTTGTTTTTCACTTTTCCCCCCTTTCACTTTCTTTAAAGAAAAAGAAAAGGAATTTATTTCAATTTTCTTGTTTGAAGCATAAAGAAAAATATAGAAAAAGTTTTTCATTTCTTAGTTTGGTTAAGTAGTTGGGTTGATTGTTTTGTTTGTTAGGAAAAAGAGTTCTTTTCTTAAGTTCTTTTCTGATTGCTTAGAACATTAAGTAGATCGTAGTCGAGCGAAATTTCATTTTAGGTTTTCCTTTAAAAGATCTTAGAAAAAGTTAGTTATGAAAAGTTGGATAAAGAGTTAGTTGCAAATCTTTATTGTCAACTAGAAGCAATTTTTCTTTCATTTTTGTTTTCTTCTCCTTATTTGTCTCCCATACACATCACTAGTTTCACTTCCATTTCCTTGAGTTAAAACAAGCCATTTGAAATGAATGCTAATTAAAATCAACTAGACTTTATGTTTGTAGGGTCGATCAACTAGTCTAGGCTAGAGCCTTGAATTTGGTTGGAGAGGAAACTCTTCAAGGCTTATAAACAAACAATGGAGTTAGAGCTAGGGAGTGTAAAAAGTCCAGTAAATGTGAAAGTTATCTGGGACCCCCCTCTAACATAGGGGCTAAACATGAGGTCACATGTGGAAAGGTAGGGGAGATAACCCCTCCAAAACCAGACCAAGCATATTGGGGAATGCATATTGAGGACTTGTCATGGGATATTGTTGGTTGAATTTTCCTACGAAGCTTC
>SNQJ01S0146930.1:0-15221 GCA_010110895.2 Picea sitchensis | reverse complement strand
CTTACTCTGCAAAGCGTCTTCCCGTGAGGGCTTTCACCATAAGGGGACCACTTTGGAGTTCATCCATCTTTACTTCTTATCAACCATGACAAGACAATAATGAGTCATCTTTACATCAAACAATATTGGTTCTATTACCCAAAGCTTTGTGTTGTGGGGCTTTCTTCAAGGGTTGACATCAATGACAACCAACCTTAATCAACATAGTTGTAGTTTCAAGTTTCAGTTTGAATAAAGACTACATAGCCCAACAAGGGCACTCAAGTTAGTTTCAATGTTAATTTTCAGAGATGCATGGCTGAGAAACAGTGGCAAAGATGCATGGTTGGTAGATAGAAAAAGAGGTAAGAAAAGGGAGGTGGGGAAAAGTTATTAAATTCAAAGGCATTGATCTATTGTTCCTAGCACCTCACAGGGAAGTGTTATCCCTAGTTGGAGCCAATGTTGTAACCTAGGTCTACACCCCTTCCTCTGCTCTCTCATTTCCCTATGCCTTTGTCAAATGTTTCCTATTCTAGTTGATAAAGTCAGTTTCCCATCTGTTCNTTTTTTTTTTTTTCTTGAAGGATAAACACATATCGTGATTTGGTTCGAATTAATTGTCATCTTGTTTTCCTTTAATTGACATTGCAACAGGTCGGTCAAGTATGTTGTATGAATAGGGAAAAACCATGAGAAAAATGCAGCATTCAGAGCAGTCCACTTCAGGCTTGAAATACAAGCAAACAGACATGATCAATTTTCAACGGTGAATATCCCATGTACATTTTAGATTAATGGCTCCTGTGCATTTGGAGTTTCAAAGTCACGCAAGGATTAATGACCAAACAAAAGTTCCAAAGAGACGAAATCCTGAAGTGACGAGAGATTTCCACATCAACCGGGCTCGTACTACTTTGGGATATTTCCATGCTTTACATCCCGAACTCTCGAAGCCCGAAATGTTCAAGTGATGAGAGACTTCCACATCAACCGAGCCTATACTAGTTTGGGAGATTTCCATGCTTTACATCTCGAAGTCCCGAAGAGCCAAAGTCCTGAAGTGATGAGAGACTGCCACGTCAACCAGGCTCGTACTACTTCAGGATATTTCCATGCTTTACATCCCGAAGTCTCGAAGAGACGAAGTCCCGAAGTGACATTAGGTTGCCACGTTGCTTTGGGCCTTACCGCTCCATGGGTTTTTTTCAACTCGGCTTAGGCTGAAATCGTTGAAACTCCCGAACGCCAAGGTACTGAAGCACGTGGCACTCATCAATTATGACACATGGTTCTCATGTCAAACCCTTCGATTGCATCATCTTCACTACTTCTAGGTGACACATCGACGATATGACGTCGGGTCACCACGTCACTTCAGGAGATATTCATGCTCAGTGTTCAAAATCTCTCGAGCTCTAAGAAATTTGCACCATCTCTAAATCAGATAGGGGAGTTCTAATATGGAAGACGAATAGAAATTTAGCAGGGGCGCTAAAGTAGCAGGGTCACTCAGATCACAGATCACAAACACAATCGATGACCACACTTCATTGCGGGGACGGAAAATGCTCGAATGTTAATCTTCTAGAGCAGTCCTGCAATTGAAACCATGGTATATATTGTGAGGTACGTGGAAGTTGGTGGTGGATTTCGGGAGTTAGAGTTGTGTGGATACAAACCACCCTTGACAACCTCCACAATCACGTGCTTATATGATGTCAGGTCACCATGTCACTCTGGGATATTTTCACGCTACACATCCAGTTGTCTCCAGTGGCCTCCAAAAACGCATGTACATGCCATGATCAATGAAGAACTAAGCCATGTCACTCCGAATCAGTTTCTTCCACAGTCTCAGTTCATTCCAATGCATGCATCAATCCATTTTCATCGCTAGTGTCAGTTTTCAATTATTCAGTTCAAGACTCTGTTTAGTTTAAAGCATAATAAGTGGTCTTCTATGTTTGATAAGAACCACTCTTTTTTACTAAGTCAATTGTAAAGTATACATTTTTGTACTCCAATGGTGTTTTAGTCAAGTTAATAAGTCTTTCTACAATTGTTAATGTAGAGATAAGTCTCAGTCCTAGATGAACGAGAGCCTTTGCAACCCTGATAAATATGTAGTTTCTGATTGTTTTGAAGGGAGGAGTTTTTTGGGAAAGGATAGCAACACAACAACTGGTTGGACCCATTATATGAATGGATTAAATCTCTCTACCTGGTGAATATACTCTTGATGACAGTGTTTCATTCAAATCTTCATGTGTTTTTATCTTATCTTGAATGTCATTTTTTATTTGTGCAAAGTACATGTCATTTCCTTCGGCTATTGTATAACTTGTCTTTATATATATGCAACCTGTGAAAACAAATAATGCTTGGTGAAGATTTGTTTTTATCGCAACCTGAGGGAATAATTGTGATTTTGATACATGTTTAATGTCTTGAAATGATATTTTAAGTATTAAACTTCTTGCAACAAATTATTCATTGAGTGGTTTGTTGTTTCCCTTTGTTTTTATTATTTCATTTGTTTGTCATTTGTGTGCCACCAGCCAAGGAGGACCCTCATCCATATAAGTTTTGCAACTCAACCATGCTCTTTTCTTGGTATAACTAAACCTCTAACTGACCAACAAAATTAAAAATCAATCATTCCAAAACTTGAGGTGGCCTAGATTTTCCCTTTAGCAGTCAGGTGTAGAATTTAGGACCAACACAGAGGATTAAGCAGGCTTTGATTGAAGCCCCTGTTCTGGTTAGTCTAGACTATTCCAAATAATTCCTGATTTTCTCATTTTTCTTTGAGGAGACTATTGATGTTGTATTGCTACAAAACAATGAAGAAGGAAATGAACAACCATTGACTTCTTCAGTAAAGCACTCAGGGATGTTGAAATGAAATATGACATATTAGAGAAGCATGCCTATGCATTAGTCAAAGTCTAGAAGTCTTTCACAGTTTATGTTCTGCAGTCCAATATAACAACTTATGTTCCTAGCAACAGTGTGAAGTAAATTCTTGTCCAGTAAGACAGTGAGGGTAAGAGGGGCAAGTGGATAGTCAAAATTTTAGAATATGACCCACACATAAAGCCTACTAAGATGATAAAGGGACAAGGCCTTGTAAAACTGTTATCTGATTCAAACTATAAATCACCGGAATTGCACCATACCTTTAATCAATCAGATGCTCCACTGATGTAGGATGGGAAGAACACCATGCAGGTAATTGATCAGTATTATTTTTCACCCTGGCATAGAGATGTTGTTTATTTTTTACAACACCTAGAATGTCCACCACAATTGGGGAAATCCAAAACTAGGTCTCTTAAATTGAAGGTTGTAAAATACTGCATTTTAAATCATAATTTATATTGGAAAGACCCTGTTGGTATTTTTCTGAAATATCTAGAGGAATATGAGTCAAAACATGTCATAAGAGATATGCATCTAGGAGTTTGTGGAGGGAACCAATATTGTAAATCTACATCCCTCAAAGTTCTAAGGGTTGGATACTACTGTCCCACCATATTTTTTTTATGTTTTTGCCATGGTCAGAGCTTGTGAAGAATGTCAGGAATTTACTGGAAAACAAAAAAATTTCTCACTTCCTCTGAAACCCATTACTACCAATGGTCCATTTTATCAATGGATACTATATTTCAAAGGTGAGATAAACCCACCCTCAAGTGGATAGCACATGTGGATCCTTACTGCCACTGACTACTTCACAAAGTGGATTGAAGTTGTTCCTACCATGAATGTTACTAATAAGGTGATCATGAACTTCTTGGAGACAAAAATCTTTTCCAGGTTTGGATGCCCCAATAAATTAGTAAAAAACAATTCTAATGCATTGAAATATATGACCATGATTGATTTAAGTGGGAATTACAACATTATCCTGACACACTCTACACGATATTACCCAGAGGGAAATGGGTTGGATGAGTCATCAAATAAAACCCTCATCGGGATCATCAAGAAGTTGTTGGCTGAAAATAAAAAATCATGGGATTATAAGCTGAAGTATTCTTTGTGTGCTGATAGGATCAACACCAAGAATTCACCGGGAACCTCTCCATTTCATCTAGTCTATGAGGTGGATGTTTTTTTTCCAACTCAGCTCGGTCTACCAGTGTTGAAATTTCTGCAAGAGGAAGTGGCGGAGCATAATGACAACCAGAGGAGAATTTTTCATATTATTTAACTTAAGCAAAGGAGAGAAGCATTAAATGACAAGACTGACGCATACCAGATCAAGGTCAAGGCAACCTTTGACAAGAAAACAAAAAAAGATACGTTTCAAGCAGGTGACCCGATTTTGAGGTGGGATACCAGGAGGGAGGACAAACCCAAGAATGGAAATTTTGATAACCTTTGGTTTGATCCCTTGAAAGTGGTCAAAGTTATGGATAATAATACATTTATATTGCAAAATATGGATGATACTGATATCTTTGGAGGCCCAATCAATGGGTACTTCCTAAAGAATTAATTTTCCTAATGAGCCAAAGGTGGTTCATTCTGTACATAGTTGTTTGGATTTGCCATTTTGATTCAGTAGTTTAGTTTGAATAAAATAATACATAGCCCAATAAAGGTACTAGGTTATAGTTGCAAATCTGAGTTGAAATAAGACAGGTAACAGAGTTGGTAAATAGAGTAAAGTGATTGGTGCAGGAAGGGTGGCAGAAATAAAGAACTAAGGCACACAATCTGTTTTTCTTATCACCTCACAAGGAAGTGATATCCCTAGTTGGAGATGATGTTAAATCCTAGGTATGCACCTCTTCCTTCGATTCCTCCATCATCCCATCCATCTGTCAACCTAGTTTTTACTTAGTTTTTCTTCAATGGTGTGTTGAGTCATTTTAATTTGGTTTTATCTTCCTATTTGCTTTTCATCATTTTCTTTCTCTTTACAAGGTTAATACAAGTCATGATTTGAATTGAATAAGTCACATCACCATGGTTATATATTTGCTAGGTTGCAAGCAGGTTAATCTAGGCCTATTTATGAAAGAACATATTGATTGCAAGAATTCCCTTATTCTTGCAAACAATAGAAAAAGCGTTGTTTTATGAGTTTTAACATTCGAAAAATATTTAAAAGTTTAAATAGTGGTGTGTTGGAACCTCGCATGCAGTTGCATCTCCCTGTGCACTCAAGATCGTGCATGTTTAAACCAATTTAACCATCATTACAAACTTCATGCTAAAGATCATGCATGTTTGTTCCTTGAGTTGTTATTATTGCAGGGTTGTGTGTAATTATCATTAGAGGTGGTAAATGAACACGAAACAAGGCATACATTCAACCATCAATTTTAGAAGGAGCATATAGAACAAAATGGTGTCACCCCAAGAGCGTTGGAAATTGAACATAATAGATCCAATAGGGCTCAAATTGTTTGAAGCGATTCCAAAAATAAGAGATATATTTATCAAAGGAGAATGGTTTGAATTTATTTGCACTTTCAACAAGAATCACACAAGAGTGGCCCTGCTCTTCGCGAATAATTTCGATGGGTTTCAGACTCAACTCGTGGACACCACCATTCACATTACAGAGCACTTCATCATTGGGGTGTGTGATCTCCTGATTAGTGGTGAGAGATGGTTTAAAAAGGGAAAATTGCCAGCTGAAATATGCAACAAGTTTCTGGTGACAGAACACCAAAACCCTAATTGGAGTCAGGGCATCACAATTTTGTGGATTAAAGAAGAGTGGAGGGACATTCTCACTAGATTCCAAAGGTATATCATGGGAGAAGGTATATTCTCAATCATTCATTTTTATCACCTTCGATTCCTTATGCACTTAAATGGTGACAAGGAACTAAACCTTCCCTTATATTTTCTTAAGAGATTAACCAAATTGTCTAAGAGAGTCCAGAATTACCCTGAATTTGTTCATAGAAGTTTATATCACTAGGGATTCATTAAAATTTTGGTTCTCTTTGTTTTAAATGAAAAATAAATTCCCTGGAAGTATTTTCTAGAGTCTTTAGGGTTACAGGAGGAAGGACAGGAAGTTGATCCACGACTAGAAGAACAGATGGATGAGGCTAACCAAGCAACTAGGGTTTCTTCTGAACCTGATTGTTCATCAAACGATATCCAACAAGACAAAAAGAAGACCACACCTAAAAAAGGGGGAACCCGATCTGAGAAATCAAAATCAATTACTCCACCAAGAGAGGAAATCCCTCGAAGACAATTAAGGTCCTCTACAAAAAAACAAAGAGAGATGGAAAGGGGAAAAGTGTATGTCACGAATTATATCAGATAGGGAGAAGAACATGCCATCTCAGTAGGCCCACTGTCACCTGAAAATTCTAAGGAAAAAACTATGCCCACTACCATGCAGCAGGACAAAACTCCCAAGTCAAGAATAAGAAGACAAAGGGGAACTAAACCATCTAGTCCTGAGATTGTTGCAGCGGAATTTGTGCCAGTAGAAACCATGATTAAGGATTCCCCTAAGGCCAAGGAGAGTAAAAAGAGGAAAGGGAGCCAAGTCCCTGGAATGCCCAACAAACCCAATAGAAAAAACAAGCTCACAAACAAATTAAGGTTGAACTCTGAGGAATTGTTTAATCCATCCTTAAAAGACCAAAGACCCATAGTAATTGAGGATGAGGATACTGAAGAAGACCTCTCTAAATTTTCAAATATGTAGGAGATGGATATACATACATTGAAAGGGATGACATGATATAAGGAAAGGAAAAAATACAGTAAAGGGGAGACCTCAGGTGTAAAATATGCTATTGTAAAAACATAGTACCCTGCAGATCTGGAATCATAACAAAATGTGATGGACTTTCCTTCAGACCCTGAGCAGGACTCTGATGACATAACTCCAAATGTCGATCTAACCCCTAAGAAGATTCCCCATGATGTCAAATCAACAATCAAAGGAAAAATGTTGATGATGTAGGAACCTATGAGAGAGAGTATTGATAAATATTTTTAAGAAAGAACCCAGATATGAAATGAGGCCAAGAAAATACAAGCTTTCCATTGACCTCATTAAACGTGTTACAGAGGAATATCAGGGGCTCGAGAATGGAAGAAAAGTAAAGACATTAATCAAGTGAAAAGTTGAATCTGACAGGGAGATGGATGACAAACACCAGGTGCAAGATCTCAAGCAACAAATTCAGAGTCTACAATAACAAAAACAAGATCTTGAGTTGCAAAACAATAAACTACAGAAAATGTATCAGAAGCTACAAAATAAGCATCATAAAACATGCATGTTCTTGAAGAAAATAATATAAGTGTCCACTACTGTCAAAGGGTAAAGGAATTCGAGATTCGTTCCAGCTTAGTCTACAACATTTCGAGGTTGGTCTCCAGTTTTTGGTCTATGTGGACATCCATGCAAAGTTTACTGCCAACAATAACTTATGAAGAATTTTTTCTATGCATCTATTTTACTTCAGTTATCAACAACAAGTTCCAATTGCATTAATAGAATTTTGTTTTGGTTTGGTTAGAGACATTGCTTCCACTTGTAATAAGTTGTTATTTTTTGATAAGAACAATGATTTGTTTTATTAGGTCGAATTAAGGGGGAGTTATGAACTGACACTTCAGCTCAACTCCACTGAGTTTAAAAAAATGTTTACAAATTGTAATTAGGAAGTAACAATGAAGTTGAACCTACATGATCTGATTCTGATGTAAAGTTGAACTTTAGATTCTAGATCCTAGATAGGTAATCAAACCCTCTTTGGATAGAGACAAAGAGATGGATTTTTGAATGTAAAAGGGTTCAGTTTTATTTTTCGGGAGATCAAGCATCGGGATTTTGGTTGGCCCTTAAAGCATAAAACAGTTAATTTTCCCACCCGGTGAATATAATTTTTGGTGATAGACTGTCTTTTCTTCTCAAATCTTGTGTGTTTTGTTATCTTATCTAGATGCAAATTGAAATGTATGCAAAGTATTATTTATTTTCCTTTCATCTATTGTGTCAGTGAATTGTTTATTGTAATGCAACATGTTTCAGCTACTGTTTCAATGAATATTTTATTGTAATACAACCTATTTGGATGATTTGTGTCCAGGTACATGTTTTGGATCTAAAATATTATTTCAAGTCTGAAATTTCATACAACAAGTAACAAATTGTATGCTTGTATTTATTTCATTTGTTTTATTCTTCATATCTTTCTCTTCTCACAAAAATTCATGCCACCATCTAAGGGAAACCTTATAGTGATATTTTTTAACATTCCAACTAGATCCCTATCCTTGGAAACCCATCTATCATCTGACCAACAAACTTAATTCATAAAAACCAACCATTCCAACACTTGAGGTGGCCTAGCTCTACCCTTTAGCAATCAGGTGCATATCTTAGGACCAACACATTCCTTGGGCTAACCCTGATAAATGGATGGTGCATTCCTTGGGTCAACGAGTTGAGAGGAACAAGATATTGATGGTTATAGTTGTTGTTGGAGTTGCTAAATTTCATAATATTTATTTATACATATTGTGATGTAAATTTGCATATATGTGTGTGTGTGTGTGTGTATCGACATAGAGTGCACCGAGGATGGTGAAAAATTGTAGAGGAGGGGGAATGTAACATCCCCGCTATAATATCCAGTGTAATTAATGCTTATGTAGATATAATGTGTGGCTACAACCAAAGCGATGTAATATGTGAATTGTATTTATATGTTTTAATAATAAAATGTGATGCCAATTGCTAAGGGTCCATGGACAAGATATGGGCGATGAATTGATCCACAAGAGGGGGAGTGTCTAGGATAATGGCCAAGAGGAGTCCAAGGGGGAAATACCCATGTATATTAATTTAACCCATTTTCCTAAACTTGCTAATTGTATATGAACCTTCCAATTTTTAATTGAGTGTTCCGAAATCCAATCATTGAATACATGTAAGAGGGTGGTTGTGAGTGGTCACATTCCAGAGTTATTGGGCACATGGGGATTGAGTACAATCATCTTGGGGAAGAGTGTGAGTCAAGAAAGGAAATATAAAGGGAGGAAATTCGTATGGGTTGGGGACAATAGTTCGGGGAAGGAAGTTTGGGTGCATGAAGAAAAGGAGAGAGGAAGAAAGAGAGCTTGGAGTGGGTGCATCCATGGAGAGTGGATTCTAGAGAAAGATGGAACGTATTTGGAGCACTTTGGAGCTGAATATTGAAGAGACAAGTTTTCAAGCTTGAAAAGTGAAATCCAGAGTGATTTGCACTGTAACAACAAGTGTTTTTTGTTGGTTTGTTGGAACATTTCCTAGCAGAAAGTTCTCTTGAGTTCCCAACTAAGATATTCCTAGTTACATGTGCCAGAGAAACCATGATAAACAAATGGAACATTCCTTGGTTTAACCTTGATAAATGGATGGCACATCCCTTGGGTTATCCCTGATAAACAAATGGTGCATTCCTTGGTTAGGGCAGGTCAGGAGGAAGAGAGCTAGTGGAAAAATTGGGATAGCTGTAGGAGAATATCATTTGGGTTATGAGTTTTATGAGCTGTGAGTGGACGATGAGAGACCACCCTCTTTTGTGGATTACTAGCCTTGGATCGAGGGTGACTAGATGTTGAGATTTGTAATAGTCATTCTATGGTTGGGTGGAACAACCGTCCCAAGCAGTTGGTTGCACAATTCTTGTTTAAAGATAAGTGTTTTATCTTGTTGTTGAGTTATTTACATGTGTTATTGTTGTGCATGAACTCTGCATAAATGAGAATGACTTATATGTTGTTGCAATGAGAGGTTTAGGTAGATTTCATGTTGATTATTAACATTCTTTAGATGCACCTATTTTATGGTTATATATAGTAGCTAAATATGTTTTAAATTTGTAGTTGTAAGCTATAAGAAATCGGCTAACGGTAAAATAATTACTTTAGTTAGCATGAATTTCATTTTTATGTGTATTCTGCACTGTAATGTTCCTCGGTTGGGCTGGGGAATGTTACATTATGGCACCATAGTTGTAAAAAGAGAGATTTTTGTGTGGCATGGCCCAACTTGGGTGGATGGGAATGTTACATAGATCTAGTGATGAGAAATGGTCATACAAGGAAGAGTAGAACGACCAATGGCAAGAACAACTAGATCTCTTCAGATCTATTGGATTCTTAGCCCAACTTTACTAAAGTTATCAGAAAGAAAGGGAAACTGTCCAAGAAGTACAAATCAATTCACACAAATGTACTCAAGCAAACTTTTAAAAGGAATTTATGTGACAATCAAATATTCAAACAAAGACAAAACTAGGTAAGAAAAGACCAATGCAGAACACTCTAGATCAGAGGACAGACCTACAAAAAAGGGCCAGGGTTTGGGTCTGCAATTCTATAGTTTTTACAGGGCCTTGCAGGACACAAACCTGTCAACCAACAAGGGGGCCTCACGTGACACTTATAGTGCAACATGCAAGGACTTGCAAAATTTTTCTTTTTGAAAACGATGGATATGTTGCAAATATTCTAGATATGTATTAGACCTATAAGATATACTAGATCTAGGCCCTAGGTTGACTTAATGGAAGAAGACTCAAATGGAAGTCACAACAAGCATGAACGAATGTCTTCCCTAGGTACCACATGCATGTCTCGCATGCATTCATTTATATAGATCTGTAGGAAAGGCCACTAAAGCTACCACCTTACAATCAATGACTAGGTGAATAGTTGTAGGTCCAACCGCATGTAAGGGAAGGGTAACTGAGCCCAAATCTCCAAAGGAGTTTGTTAGCTCCTGGTATGTCCCATTCCAAACAACCTTTAATAAGTTTTTGAGTCTTGAAATTGGTATTCATGAAGGGGGTTCATTGTCCACCTTTTGTCTTCAAAATGTTGAACAATTATTTTGTTTTTTGCATATGACATCCCTAATAAAGTAAGAAGTATGTTAAGGTTTTAGTGAGTACAATTCCAATTCACTTGTAGAGAATTTTATCTATCATGGCAGATTTATAGCCCTCACAAGAAGAGAAGAGCATAACACAGTTATCTTGCTATGGTTTTGATATGCAACAACCAATAATGAAGACATGCACTCTATTTTGGTTCTTTAATGATGAGTAATTTGACATAATTCATAGGAGGGTGTCTATGGTAGTAGCTTAGAGGAAGTCTTCTTTCAGTTTTGAGACATTAAATATATATATAGCATTTGCAAAAAACTTATATGTTTATTTTAAACATATGAATTTACACATACAAAATTGATGTCTTAGGGAGATATAAGGTATATTTTTATAGATTGTGCTGATGAAGAGTTGAGTGCACCTTCCTTATAGACTCGTATATTGAAAGATTGAAACCTTAGTAAGTGTAAATAAACAGAGATGTACATTCATTGCATACTTAGTTTTATATGAACTAAGGGTTGATTGGTTGAGCTTGTCAAAGAGGGACATGTATACAATGACATCATTACAAAGGCCTTTCTTTAGGGTACAGAGTATTAGCCTTCCAAGTTGCAATTTCAGATCCATTGTATGCTTGTCTAAAATACTTGGAGTGACACATTATGGCATAAACACTAATTTTGCATAATGATGTAGGGGAAAGCCTAAATGACCAAAATTGGTATGCCCTATCATATGAAAGGATATGTTATGAAATATCAAGTCTAAAGAGACCACTTCCAGCTTTTAATTCACCTTCCAAGTCATTTCTTCATGCATAAAGGTCAAAACAACCATCTACAACAAGTTGGAAGCACAAACTGTGTTTTTCCTGTGTATTGCACTACCAACTCTTCAACTTTCAACATGGATGAGTTTTGGTCAAAATTCGAATTGGAAACAGGATTTTTGGGTCAAGGTGGACACATATATTCTAATATAATATCATCCCCCATCAAATAATGCAGGTGGCACTTCGTTTCCTCAATGGAAACATTCTAGGGATCAAATCCTAGATTGTAGGAATATGACTAGATTTAGAAATTTGTATTTTCTTGTTGTAGTCATGTTATTTAGAGATATATTCCGATGATATGGAAACATATTTTTGAAATTTGAGAGATTTTTTTTACATGAACGAGATCCTCTTCAAAAACCTCTCTCAGTTTTCCAAAATTTGTTTTTATTGGGGAGATATAGGTCAATACTTTAGAAGAATATTTCCAGAAATTTTATACAATGTTTTTGCTAGCCACCTCACAAATTCGGATTTGAGTTGGATATCTTCAAAAAACTAAAGATAGGTGAAGAGGTTATGTGATCCATCTATTTTGGATCTATATGATCATGTAATCTCTCTATAAAGAGCACCAAATGGAGGAGCTAGAGGAGGTTGGAAGTTGGAGATTTCTTAATATGCTTTTTGTAAATACCTCTTTGAGTACATGTTGGAATATAAGTTTCTTTCACTATATATGTTCATACCTTCATATTCTTTTCTTTTTGTACCTATGGGTGAATATTATGTTCATTTTTCTATGTTTATCTAATGACTGATCACTGTCATCTTGTCTTTGCATTGATAAACTAAACTCACAAGTAGTTTTACTTATTATAGCTAGCCTTTCATATGTACTCTTGTTGTATGTGATCTTGTTGGTATGATAAGTATTCTTCATCCTTTTCAATATTTTAAAACCATATGATCAATACAATTGAAGGCCCTATCTATCTGCGTGTATTCATGTATGTCTTGAGTAAGGGATTTATTGATAAAATCATTCACTTTGATCCATTTTTATACCTTCTATTTAAGCATTGATTAAGTCACCAAGCTCACTTGATCTGCAACCTAGAGTGACTCTTGGAGTGATAACAAATTGGCATCATTTTCAGGAAAATGATTTTGAAGCAAGCTTCCTTGGGAGACGACATAGTTCTAGATTTTGATGATAGACAAAGCTTGGGCATCATATTGGTTGTAATCTTCTATCTAGCGAATCCATGAAGGACAAATTCAATGGTGACTCCACAATATTCAAATGTCAAAGGCATTTGCTGCTATTTTGGCTCGGAGGTTTTCACCTCTCAATTTTTATATAGTTCCTGGTTTCCCACATCTAGTACCTCATTTGACAGAATGGGGATATTTCCTACCTATCTTCAGAGAGAGAAAAGAAGACAATCTTGCAAAACACCTCATCAAGTTCCATGAGTGCATGGATCTACTATATCTACAGCATGAGGATGTTCACATGAAGATGTTCATGCATTCATTGGATGGTGATGCACGCAAGTGGTATTTCTCATTACCTCCTTCTAGTATTTCATATTTGAAAGAATTTCACAAAGTATTCAATGAGCATTGCAAAAGGTACTTTTTAGATGAGTTTTTATTTGAAAATTGTTGTGAGGAATATGAGTTGCATAATGAGATTGAAGTTATAGATAGAGAAGAATTTCTCCCTCACAATCTGCAACAACTCTCTAATGATCTTCAAGATGATATGCTTTCACATTACTGTGAACTAGAAATGAATAGTGAAGAAGTTGAAGGTTCTCTTACTATCATTAAGTCTCATTGTTATGAATCTGAAGAGTTGGTTTCTTTAGCTACAAATGGGGATGATCAGCAATGTATGGATGCTATGGTTGATGATAGTTATGATTCTGTTGTTCAAAATTCCAATAAATATCCTCTTATTTTTTACTCATATTTCAAAGATATCATTGTTGGAGAGAGTAATCAACAGTTCTCTCATGATATATTTTTAAAGACTCATCCTTCATTTGATCATTATGGAGACAATGATGAAGAAGATCAGGAACATATCTATTATTTTCTCTCAGAAATTATCAACTATGATGGGCAAGCACATCATAGTGATGGATTTGAGTCACATGGATATAGCAAAGGGGAATACATACATGAGAAGTCTATTATTTTGAATATATATATGATGGTGACCACGGTTTTGAAGATCCCATGGCAGACTTACTTGAGTCTTATCTCTCAAAATCTCTAAAGTTTTCAGATTTTATCATGTCACTTGCATTTGTTAGTGAATATGATCTCCTGAAAGAGTTTTTATGGTCACTGTTATGTTTTTATTATTATATTTTAATCCTTTTAGTCATGAGTTTACTTGTATGGCTTCATTGGAAGCATGATTTCACTTGATCAACAAGTAGTATAGTTGATTAGAGTAGGAGTATACATGAATAAGCTCAGTAGTTGAGAATTTGTTTGCAGTCTTCAATTGGTTTGCAGTATGAAGGTTTTTAGTGTTCAATGGATAAGCAGATTTGTTTTCAATATATCAGGGTATGACATAAATGAATATCAGATCTTGAAGGTTTGCAGTATAAGACTCCTTAACCCAATGGACTAGGCACTATAGAGTCCTGGATTTATATTTTTGAAGAATGATCTGATCTCAATAAGTAGAGGAGGTTGCAGGGTTTCAAATTGAATGGACATGAACAAGGTCTACTAGGTTCTTGGAAACCTCAAAGGGAAGTTTCCATCCTAGTTGGAGCCAGATGTTAGCTCCTAAAATGTCCCATTCCAATCAACCTTTAATAAGTTTTTGAGTCTTGAAATTAGTATTCATGAAGGGGGTTCACTGTCCACCTTTTGTCTTCAAAATGTTGAACAATTATTTAGTTTTTTGCATATGAAATCCCTAATGAATTAATAGGCAAGTATGTTAAGGTTTTGGTGAGTAGAATTCCAAGTCACTTGCACAGAATTTTATCTATCATGGCAGATTTATAGCCCTCACAAGAAGAGAAGAGCATAACATAGTTATCTTGCTATGGTTTTGATATGCAACAACCAATAGACATGCACTCTGTTTTGGTTCTTTATTGATGAGTAATTTGACATAATTCAGAGGAGGGTGTATATTGTAGAATCTTAGAGGAAGGCTTCTTTTAGTTTTGAGACATTAAATATATATATAGCATTTGCAAAAAACTTCTATGTTTATTTTAAACTTATGAAGTTACACATATAAAATTGATGTCTTAGGGAAATATAAGGTATATTTTTATAGATTGTGCTGATGAAGACTTGAGTCCACATTCCTTATAGACTCATATATTGAAATATGAAAACCTTAGTAAGTGTAAATATGCAAGATACCAGATATATAAAATATGCAGAATAGAAACGAAATGCTAGAAATAATAGAATAACAGTATAATATCCAGCATAATCTTCACAATACACAGAAATGATATACGAAATAGCAACAGAAATAGCACTTGAACAGAAATAGCACTTGATTCAGATAGCAATGTTCACAGGCCTCTTTG
>SNQJ01S0146928.1:17474-33393 GCA_010110895.2 Picea sitchensis | reverse complement strand
GATACACTATAGCTAGGTCACGATGACCTTCGTACGTGGGAAAAATGAGCATTTTCTCGATGCTTCTAGAAGGAGAAGCTTCTATGGTGAAGTGGCCTCCGAATGGTTTGGATCTTACTTGCTTTCATGATTTAGTGGGATCATCCTAACCTCCTCACCTTATCCTCTTCAACTTATAAAAGGGGAGGAGCTCTCATGGAGAAAGTTAGTTGGTTTTGGAGCTTGGCTTGGGATTAAATTTGATTGAGTTGAATTTGGCTTGGAATTATTAGCTTGGTTATAGTGGCTTTGAGCTTTGTTGTTGTCAAGATAGATGTCAGATCTATAGTCTAAAAAATCTAGGATCAAAAGTGTGTGGGAAGAAAGGAACTGTTGGAAGGAACCTTACAACATCAAGGCATCTGGTTGTAATCTCTCTTCCTATTATTAATATAGTACAGTGGCATGTTTCTTTCCCATAGAATTAACTTTATTTTATTGCATAATTCCTTGATCATATGCATAGGTTGTCATTGAATATAATTTACTACTTTCACTTTGGTTGGTTTGTGTCTCACTACAAGGTCATCCTCACAAGAGCACCGGAGTGAAACAGGGACACAAAGACATAAGGAAGCAACATTTAAAGGTATGTCTATCGTCTTTTGTTTGGTAGTAAATTTGATGATTAGAGCCTAGGGAAAGCACCATGTACTGCCGTGTTTTGTTCTAGATCTAGGTGGATCTAGGGAGATTAGTTTATGTCTTCATTTACCGATTTATCCAATAACATCTGGGAAGCTATAGGAAGGCCTACTATGATCCGTTCACTAGGAGGAATAATTTTATTCAGAGGAAATCTAGTAAACCTATGTGGAAGGCTCGCTTGGATACCTATGACTTTCAATGGAACTTCAACAGAAGAAGACATTGAGATTATTAAATTTGTTGAAGACAATGCCCCATTTACCATGCTAATAGGAAAACCTTGGATTGATAGAGATCAAGCCAGATGAAAGGATGAAGAAGAACTTTTGGAACAGAAGAAGCAAGAGTTAAAAGAATTTATGACCAGAAGGATAGCACACTTGATTGAGGAACAAAAGAGTAGATCGCAGATATTTAATACTAGAAATTGAGATGTCAAAGCTAAGATAACACTAGAGGATCCCCAAGATATTGAATTACCTACCCCAGACACAAAAGAAGTATTACCTAAAAACCCTAGGAAATAATTTCAACAGCGCAAAGTAGCTAAGACCAAAGAAGAAAAGAATCAGAATGAGAAAAGCATTACCGAGATGAAGCTCACTGGAAAGAAGGCTAGAAAGATAAGAAAGAAAAGGGATAATACTGAAAGGTTATAGGAGGTTCTAGAGGAGACCTCGCAGAAAGAAAAATTGCAGAATTGGAGCTTCACCGAGATACCAAAACTACGACATAGAATACTTCACCCTGATGAAGCAATATATCCATTGGGACAGATATATCCGTTCAACTTCCACTCCAAACGGAAAGAAAAGAAATAAAGATTCTTCATCAGACTGTTGGATAGCGCTAATGAAGCCTTCATATCCATTGCAAGTGATCCATTATAGAATTTTTCTCTTTATCCCGCCACGCCATGCAACGAGAACACTTTTGCTAATTGAGAATTTTAGCTCACAACCTTGATTAAGATTTCCCAGTGATCACTACACCTTTGTCTTCTACCCTATTATAGTGCCCACGTTACTTTGAGAACCTGAGATATCCATACCAAGCACATATGTCTGAAGAGATCACTACCAAAGAAGCAACTGTGACAGAAGTTTTGATTGACTTAATGGCTGAAAGAACCATGTTAGGAAGAGGACTGTCTACAGGTGTATAGGAATCATCGACGTGAGGAGTGCAATCCTACCCGTCAACTACTCGAGCTGGTCCATCCTAACCAGCCGATGAAAAGTGCACTAAGAATTGAGACAATATCACGAACGCTAAAATAATTATGAGAATTCTACCTGCTTATCTACCACCTTTGAGCGACACCATCACTCATGACAGTGTACCCCACAAATTTGAGTATGCTTTTATCAGTGCGTACCTTCCAAAAGAAGTGCGCTCAGTTTGTGTTGACTAAGATAAGCTCACCACATTGAAGTTTAGTGACTTCAACCTTCATGACAGGAAAGTTTACAGTATGCTCACACCTCATAAATATCTGACGTGAACAAAAGGAAAGAAATCCAATATTATCCCTCAATCATGGACCCAGAGCCTTGCGCAGTCAACCCTACTTAATGTAATGAAGATTCCTCACTTCGGGAGGCATCAAGAAGTGAACGCATGTGTCAAGTTGTTGTTGTCCTGCTATCATGGAGGAAACTTATGGTTGAACTGTTGCATCATAGTGGATCGGACTTTGATGAATCGGATCACAGGGCTAAGCATGTAGGGCCCCGACCCACAGGAATTTTACCCTGGGAAGACCGCAGATCATGCTCTCACCCAGAGGATAAAGGATACGTATGGAGATGTAGATAAGGGAACACGAGGCTACAAGGTAGCCTCTATCCATAGCAGCACAATGCGCCTTTCCTGTCAGCTGAGCGAAGGCAAGCTAGTTCATAAGAACTGACCAACCCAAGTAACTGGATTTGTAGTCAACCTCGTAGGGAAGTGCGTGGAGGGCCTACTTATTAATTGGGCCAAATACTTGGTGAACCAGCTAGAATTGGACTGCAGGGAAGCGCAGTACCAAGGGTACGAGTTCCATTTTAGCTGGCTCCTTATATTAATCGCTTTCATTGCATGGGAGATGCCAGAAGGTGCAACCTTCCTGGATGTCGAGCCCTTTGAGCCACTGGCCGTGAAGTTCAGTACGTTGTGGTACTCCAACGACATGAACAAGCAGTGAAAATGCAATGCCATTTTCCACACTTATTACAACCAAATGAAGATCACAATCCAAGAAATGCCTTGCATCACCCCGAACACACTTCACAGATTTAGGTCATTGATGAAATTCAACACAGATCGCCACTTCATCTACATCACACCATGTGTTGATGAGCATCACCAATAGTTGCATTCCTACTACTAACCGACAAAGGAGGACTTAGAAGAGATTACTAAGGAGTGGTTGATGAACCTCCTCATCCCAACTAACCCCACGGAGCTCTCTGATGTTGATAGTCTAAAATCCGTGCATGATACACCTGGGCAGAGAAAGACCAAGAAGAATGAACAAGCCTAGGATGTCCACAATACTTCACCACAAACTCCTTCTATCTCACCTGAGAATGGAGGTGATGGAGAAGAGATAGATGGAACCAAAGTCGAACAGAAGAAATATGAGGTCACACCGCCAAGAGATGAAGATGATCCCTTAAAGAAAAAGAAGGTTTCCCCTTTGAAACCTCCTTCAAGGAAGAAAATGAAAGAAACCAGAACCAAGTTTGAGACCACCCTAATGTCCAACGAATTCGACTTCATCTTCACTACACTGAACGATGCTTCACTGGAGATAAAAAATAATTAAGAAGCCAAACAGGTGGATATCTTTAGTCATGTCAAGGATAAACTTCAAGAAGTGCAACAGGCACTACAGTCTAGCCGCGCAGTATCCATTGCGCCCCTGACAACAGAAACACCAGAAATGGGAGAGGATCCAGCTCAACTCCACTAAATTGCTGATATGGTAGAAGATCGCCTTCGACGAGAATAGGAGGAGACAACAGAAGCCACCCAAGCTTTGGCACAAGCACAGGGAGATCTACTAGAACAACGCAGCAATGCATAATGAGAAAAGAGTGCTATGCAAGAGACGTTTGATGAAGAAAAAACCCAATTGCATAAAGAAAATGAACAGTTTCTCAATGCACAACTTGAAGTTAAGGAAAGGGTCAGCAGAGCACTTTTCTCTATGAAAATTGTTGAAGTTAAGACCAAGGACCAAGTTCCATAGCAGGTGGCACAATTGGAAGAGGTAATCCAGAAGCTACAGTAGCACATCGCAGATCTAGAACTCTATGATGTACCCAAAACCCCTAAAGAGATAAGAGCCTAGTGAGAATTAACTGCTCACAACGTAGTGGGTAGATGAAAATCTCTTGCCTTGGAGTGCAAGCAGCTAAGTAATCAGAGTGCCCAGACATATGAAAACCTGATAGAGAATCCAAAATTGCAGACATTGGAGTCGCAGCTCCAAGAAGCAAAACAACATGCAGATACGCTACAGGTACAGCTAAAGGACCTATCAGTTGTAGACACGATGAAGAGATTGCATGAACAACGTACAACTCAGCAGCAGGTTCATATGATTCAAAGTAAAGTGATGGAAGTCACTCAATGACTTCAACCTGTGCAAGATCAAGCATGCCTATTATTTACATAGGTCGAGAGCCTAGGAGCAAAGCTTGAACAGGTCATCCTCTCAGCAAAGCAACTCTTGGAAGGACCTGTCAATGATGCACTGATCCAGGAGTTCACCAAGCAAGAGGCTACAACAAAGTAGCAAGTCGAAGTAGCTCGATCCAAGATTGAGGCGTTCGAGGCATAATTGGTTAGATCAGAGTGACTTGGGACGAGTCACAGGTGAGTGTTGGGGGCATGTTGTCCCTTGACCAAGTTTTGGGATTTTATAATCATGTTGACCTATTTTGGGACTTCGACAGCCTGTCGAAGAAGGAGCGCAATATGAAGCAGAGATCATGGGATCTCGACCCCCTTTTGGGCCCTTTTTTGGGGTTTTTGGGATAATGTAAATTGAAAGGGATGTAAGCCCATGGGTTTACCCACACTAAGGCCTACTTTTGTAATATATAAATAAGTATCTAGGCAATGTAAGAAGTGCCAACGAGCTAAGTGCTAGAGTAGTGAAGGAGCTAAGTTCCAGATCCAAGTGATGTGAATGCATGCTAGGTGCAAGTAGGGTTTTGGATGCTTTGTGCATGATTGTAAAAGACTTGCAGAGTTGAGTGCAAGTAGGTTGTGACAGATCATGAAAGGCTGAGTGTTGTAACACAAGGAAGAAGGATCTAGCGAGCTGCGCAGATCTTCTGTCCTGTGTGAAGTAAGGGTTTTGAAGGCTTTGAGATTGTAACAGATTGAAAACACTAATAGAGAAGAAACGTTGGTGAGTGTAGCCCTAGGAGGGGGGTGAACCACGTAAACCCTATGTCATCTTCATTTGTGCCTTATATTTATGTGTTCATATGTTATATGTTAAGTGTTGGATAGATAGATATGATGATGTTTAGTGCTAATGATGTGTAGATTGTTATATCTGATCTATATGTATGTGCTAAGTACTTAAATAGGTTAAGATCTCTGTGAATAATCTGAAGCTCTATTTTATCAGTGAAGTAGATAATGATGGCTTGTTCAAGAACTAATGGTGCTAAGTTCTTTACTAAGTTGTATAATCAAAGATCTGTATCCCAACTAAGGTTGCAGACACTTGAGTCTTGCAACCACCCTTGCCTCTACCTCAGGTGAGACTTCATCTGCTTCACAGGTTTTGCTAAAAGGCCTGGTAGTTAGGGTTTTGTTGGTGCTCTCTTGTAGCGTTGAACCTTGTGTCAACCCTATGCCAACAAATGGTTTCATTGCTGGGACCTGAAACTGTGATTGCTAGGAATTGAGAAAGGGGAAGCTCTATGCAAAGGTTCATCCCGAAAATGTGAAAGCTCTATGCGTAGATCTGTGCCCTAGTGCATAGTATTCTACTTAATTTATAAAACTCTACGCTAAAGAAAGAAAGAAGGTTAGATCTGAGAGAAAGAAGCCCGATCTAAAGAGTGAAGTCCAGATCTGAAAGAAAGAAGTTTAGATCTGTAGAAAAGAAGAAGGATCTAAAAGATTTGTGCTCCAAGAAAGGTAAAAGTGATAAGTTCTGATTGAAAAAGGTAAGATTTGTAAGCTTTGTGCTCTGATAACGGTAATAATAGTGAAAAGTATTAGATCTGAAAGCTTTGTGCTCTGTAAAAGTAAGATAAGTGGAAATTTTTGTTTCTAGAGTATGGATCTAGGTATATCTGATAAGTTTTGTCCTAGTTTGAAAGTTAGGGTGTTAATAGATGAAAGAAGGTTTGATATGAATGGATCTAATAAGAATAGTGAAATATATGTTATACCTATGCATAGAAAGAATGTTTGGACTAAAAAATGGATGTTGGAACCTAGAAATAATTTGTTGCAGGTTATCTACCATGATCCTAGTGCGCAGAACAAAAGAAGTTCGGGATCATTTAGAAGAAGGAAAGGATTAACCCTTTGTTATAGTTGCAGAAGACCAAGACATCTTGTTAAGGAATGCCTTGGCATAAGACCTAGTTGTCTCTATTGTAAGTCTATGGACCATGAAGTGTTGGATTGCCCTAGAATTATTGCTAAGCTTGAAGGAATGAACCTGAGTCAAGAGAACCCTAAGGCAGATCTAGAAAAGGCAAAACCCCAGGAAGAATAAGAGAAAGTATGGATTCAAATAAAAAAAACCCTAAATGACCACCAACATGTAAGCTTATCAGAGATATTCAAAGAGAAGGAATGCATCGAAGCAAGAATAGGGGACTTCGACATTGACTGTGTTCTGGATGAGGAAACACATATGAATACTATGCTAGAAAGAACTTGGGAAGCTATAGGAAGGCCTTCTATGATCCCTTCACTAGGAGGAATAAGTTTATTTAGAGGAAAGCTAGTAAACTTATGTGGAAGGCTCGCTCATATACCTCTTCAACAAAAGAAGACTTTGAGATTATTAAATTTGTTGAATACAATGCGCCGTTTACCGTGCTAATAGGAAAACCTTGGATTGATAGAGATCAAGATAGACGAAAGAATGAAGAAGACGCTTTGGAACAGAAGAAGCAAGAGTTAAAAGACTTTATGACTAGAAGGATTGCACACGTGATTGAGGAATAGAAGAGAAGACTGCAGATATTTAATACTAGCAATCAGGATGTCGAAGCTAAGAGAGAACTAGAGGATCTCCAAGAGATTGAATTACCTACCCCGAGCACAGAAGAAGTATTACCCAAAAACCCTAGGAAAAAATTTCAACAACACGAAGTAGCTAAGACCAAAGAAGAAAAGAATCAGAATGAGAAAAGCATTACCGAGACGAAGTTCACTGGAAAGAAGGCTAGAAAGATAAGAAATAAAAGGAATAATACTGAAAGGTTATAGGGGGTTCTAGAGGAGGCCTCGCAGAAAGAAAAATTGCAGAATTGGAGCTTCGCTAAGATACCAGAACTGTGACATAGAGTACTTCACCCTGACGAAGCAATATAATCATTGGGACCGATATATCCGTTTGAATTCTACTCCAAACGAATAGAAAATAAATAAATATTCATCATCAGACCATTGGACCGCGCTAATGAAGCCTTCATATGCATTGCAAGCGATCTGTTACAAAAGTTGCCAATTTATCCCGCCGCGCCATGCAACGAGAACACTTTTGCTAATTGATAATTTGAGCTCGCGACCTTGATTAAGATTTCCCAGTGATCACTACGCCTTTTCCTTATACCCTATTGTAGTACCCATGTTACTTTGAGAACCCAAGATATCCATCCTGAGCACGTATGTCCGAAAAGCTCACCGCCAAAGAAGCAACTGTGACAGAAGTTATGATCGACTTAATGGCTGAAAGAACCATGTCAGGAAGACAACTGTCTATAGGTGTACAGGCATCATCAACGCAAGGAGGGAAAGCCTACCCATCGACTGCTCGAGTCGGTCCATCCTGGTTGGCTGATGAAAAGCGCACTAAGCACCGAGACGATATTGCGAACGCTAAACTGATTCTGAGCATTCTACCTACTTATATACCACCTCTGAGCAGTGCCATCACTCATGACAGTGTACCTTGTGAATTTGAGTATGCTTTCACTGCGTACGTTCCAAAAGAAGTGTGCATAGTTCATGCTGACCAGGATAAGCTCACTGTGTTGAAGTTTAGTGACTTCAACCTTGGTGACAAGAAGGTTTACAGTATGCTCACCCCTCATAAATATCAAAAGTTTTATAGTATGCTCACCCCACGGAGCTCTCTGATGTTGATAGTCCAAAATCCATGCACGATACACCTAGGCATAGCAAGACCAAGAAGAATAAAGAAACCCAGGATGTCCACAGTACTTTAGCACAAACTCCTTCTATATCACCTGAGCTGGAAGGTGATGGTGAAGAGATATATGGAACCAAATTTGAATAGAAGAAATACCTAGTCACATCGCCAAGAGACGAAGATGATCCCTCAAAGAAAAGGAGGGTTTCCCCTTTGAAACCTCCTTCAAGAAAGAAAATGAAAGCAACCAGAACCAAGTTTGAGACCACCCTAACGTCCAATGACTTCGAATTAATCATTGTTTCACTAAATGATGCTTCACTAGAGATAACAGAGAAGTAGAAAGCCAAACAGGAGGAGGTGTTTATTCATGTCAAGGTCTAACTTCAAGAAGTGCAGCAGGAACTATAGTCTAGTTGTGCAGTATCCACTGCGCACCTGACAACAGGAACACTAGAAATGGGAGATGAGCCAACTCAACTCCATCGGATTGTTGATATGGTCGAAGCTCACCTTTGATGAGCATAGGAGGTGACAACACAAGCCACCCAGGATTTGGCACAAGAACCAGGAGATCTGCTAGAACAATGCAGCAATGCAGAACGCAAAAAGAGTGCTATGTGTTGTTCCTGAGTTTATGTTTTAAGGCTATAAAACATACCGTCAAGGCATCCAAAAAGGTTTTTATAAAAAGGTTTTGAAAAGAAGAAACAAAGAAAGACTAGATCAGATTCAGTTTCTCAACTGTCTCTGTCTTGCTTCCCGTTGCTCTTGGATGCTTATGTCATGTTCAATTACAGCCCACGATCTTTCTAACTCAGCCCTATTAGTTGCAGTTTGTAGAATAGTGTTAAATAAGTTTAGGGCAATGTTGGTTTGATCCTGTAGACCAAGTTCTACGTTAGGTTGTCTGCCGTTAGGAACTGTCATGGGTGATAGAGTTTTAAATGTTTATAAAAGGGGTTTTTTATAGATTGGTTACTTCAAACTTTCAGAGATGATATTAATGAAACAACTTTAAAATCTAAAACAGTAATGTAAAAGCACAATCAAGGTCGTTTCCTGGTTTTGTGACAATTTTGAAATTGTAAACAATGAAACACAACACAGAGAAATATAAGGCTTTTATCTGGAAAGAATCTTATATTTCAATTAACAATAATGAAAGAGAAACAGGCTTTCTAACAAAGAGAAATATTAAGGAACAGAAGGTTTACAGGTCTTAAAATTACTAAAGTAATCTCAGAGGAAAAACTGTAATACATTCAACATCCAAACCAATCTGAAACAATAAACAACCATGCATATAACATCAAATTGATTTACTTGCTAGAAACACACATTAAGAGGAAGATTTAACAAATCATGATAAACAGGGGAAGAAATATAGTCACGAAATTGCAGGATCCAAAATCTTGTTGCAGTTTATATTTCGATGAACTTTAAAGCTGATATTACAAAAATTGGCCTTCTCCAAAAATTCTGAAGCCCTCTTTCAGCCTCTTGAAATTATATTTATACATTTCTATCAAAGTCTTTCGTTGGTAACTAACCAACTTCCTAATATTACAGTTGCATAAACTAATGTCAACCGTTTGCAATTTATTTCGAAATTCTAAAAAATAAAATTATTTAGAAAGTTTTAAATTTGAGTGGAAGAACTTTCTTTATCTGCTTCAACCTCTTGAACATATTTTCCTAAAAATTTTACCAAGACCTTAGGAGCCTCAGGTACTTCATTTGCTTCAAAAGAGAAAAAACTTTTTTGTAGGCCTGGCAACTGGCTTGCAACTATTTTCTCTGTGAACTTTTTTTCCAACTTTGAACTTGAAGCTATCATCCACTTCTCTATTTCTGCAATATTGACCATTTTGATATTTGATATTTCTGTTTTCTTTTCTTCAAGTTCTTATTTTGATTTCAATTGATACCTGGTAATGTTGACTTCACCTAATAACTTGGAAAAGCTATCTGTCCCGATATTTACTGAATCTTTTTCAATAAGATCAAAGATCCTTTGACAATCTTCATTGATTCCCTTTGTAATTATTTTATATTCTGCCAATTTTGTTTCCCAAACCTTTATCATTATATCTCCTTTTAACTGCTCTGAAATGGATAATTCTTGTGTTTTTCCAGTTTCTTCTTTTCGTAAAGAAGTTATTACTTTTTGAAAAGAATTCCTTGATGCTTTGGCTTCTCTTTCTTTCTGAACTACCTGTTCCATAGACCTATTAGATTCTTGAAAATAATTATGGATGATTTCCAGATTACATCATATCTTCTGTTGTTCTTCCTCAATGTTTGCATATATCTCAAATGCTATAGTCTTGAAATGTTCCATTTCAATCACTTGATTAGTAATTGAAATGATTTTATCTTGCAGAGATTTATTTTCATCGCCCAGCTTATGCACTTGTTCTTGGGTAATCTGTATCATATGTTTTGCCTAGGTCAAGTTTTCATTTAACTTTTGGATGTCTTGTATGTCTTTGAGTCTATCTTGTTCTAGACCTTTTTGTATTCCCCAGCCAATAATTTTTTCATTTTCCTTTAATCTGTCCTGCAGCTGTAATATTTCCCGATCCTTTTTCTCTAACATCATGGTTAGATTTCCTACAGAATACATATTGGTTGATGCTATATAACCCATGGTTCCTGCTAGCTCTGTGGAAAATTCTCCTTCATTTAGCTTCTTTCCATCAATGATAATTTTATGTTTTTTGATCATTTTTTCTCCTACAGGATGTAATTCCTGTTTCAAGACAGCTCTTCATTTTTTACTGAAAAAATAATCAGATGAAGGGATTTCATCTCTGTTGATTGGCTCTAAGTCACTTACGTATAGAACTCCTTCATGAGGGGTTCCGAAAGTAGCCTGCAGTGGGGTCAATGCTATAATGGGACTGCCAAGTTCCTTTGAAACTATTCCTCCAACATTTTCTGAAATATCATCTAGAATTATTGAACTTGTTTCTATTCCTTTTCCCTTTTCTGTCTGTGTTTCTTTGGTCTGAGAACCTTTTGTATTTTGAGGAGCTATTTCAGAATCTTTCAATTTATCTTTGTCACTTGAATTATACGGACTGATGGTTTCAAACCCTGGAGGAATTGTTTCTTGCTCTTGCGTTGATGTTGGCATTTCACCTTGTAAAATCTTTGGCAGACATTGTCGTCTATTTATTTGAAAAGATGCAAACCCCACCTGTGCATAAAGTGACAAGGTTTGCACTCTGCTCTGAACTTCCTCATAAGATTTAGCATTTCTAAAAACATCATCATAAACTGAAACTTCATGTTCATATGATTTCAAACCACATTGTGTGAAATGCCGACTGATTATTTGGTATGGGTCGTGTTTCCTGTGCTCTATATTTGCTAATTTCACTTCATTCATTGATTCGGCTTCTACCTTAGAATGGCCTATGTTTAATAAAACAAATTTTCCTAGATAAACAGGAAAAGATGGCCATGCCTTTTTCTGCTGATCTTTTAATTCCAGCCCAATACCACCATTTACTAGCTGATAAGCCACTTCTATGCATATTAACCTGTCTGGTAATATTTTTGGGAGTGCACGAGGTGAAAAAGAACAACCATAAACCCTAACATAGGAGAAATTTTCTTCAATGAACCAATCAGCAACTGACTTGAGATTTTCTATGATGGTATGTGAAATACGAGGAGGTTCGCAACCAAAGAATATTTTGTGCAGCGGAATAATTACATAATGACAAACCTCATAAAAAGAATTTTTTGCATTTTCCTCCCAGAGAATTGAGTGGTACTTATGAACAGGTTCTGAGCAAGAAACATTCCAACTCCAATTCATTAATTGGAAAGGAGTCATAAAGAAAATTGCATCCACGATATAAGCTGACATATAAAAAGACACTGGCTGTCCTTTTGACCTAGCTGTTTTGTAATTCATAACCTCTGATGTAAGGTTATCTGACAGAATTTTGTGCCAATTAAAACTGCGTCCCTCTGAAACTTGTTCTAAGAAAGGTGTCTAGTTTGCATTAAAATGAAAAGGATCCTTTCTCCCAAAAAGTCTACATAACATCATTGCTACATACACCATATATTCATTTAAGGAAGCAGTGGCATAAATTCCATGTAAGTCGGCCCTAAATTTGTTTTCATCTCTGGCCCATCCTCTTATCATGTCAGGGTATGTTTGGCCACCTTCAATGCACTCTTTTTTTTGAAATGCAGCTACAAACTCAGAATTATAAGTGTGTCTATAATTGGGCGAGAGCTTATACATTACTTGTATATGTTCAGGCCTGAATGAACCGATAACAACTCCTTGCTCATTCAGAATACTTCTGGTCGGAACATCTACTTTATCCAGTGCCCAGGAGATCATATCAGTATATGAAACAAGTCTCGGCCATGCAGCAACCTTATGAAGTTCAGTCTCGGCGATATCTCGGAGGTGATTATCCGAATCATTGGCCGCATACTTCAGCTCCTCTTCTAGTATTTCGGAAATTCCATTCCATGACTTGACAGAGTGTACCCCAGATGTTGTAGTGTCTGAAATAATATCACCTTCTGGTTGCTCTTCATTTCTCTTCGAAGCCTTTTTGGGTGCCATAGCTCTATATTCACTTGAAAACCTGTAACAAAGCGGAATTTAGCTTCGAAATGATAATGTAAACGTTTCAAAATTTACTTCGAATATATCATAAAAGCATTAAGACTTGTACCTCTGTTATGAATTGAAGGCTTTTAATGCAAAAGATATTCTCGAAGATATACATTTAATGTTTGTACTTATGATGTCTCTGTGTTTTTTCAAATATAATGGAAACTTACCCAATTGGACAATGTCACATTAAATATCATTCATCAAAAGTTTAACCTTAAACCTTATTTCTATGAATGATTAATTAGCGTTAATCTTGTTTTAAATTTGAAAACATTCTTATCAAAGTTTCGGAACTTTTGATGCCAAGGAAACAAGTCATCGAAGAACCCTGATTGCCGAAATCGCGATGTATTATTTAAGTTAAAACATTTTTATTATCTTAATTAATACAGATTAAACCTTTTCGAGATTTCATTAATCGGGAAATCGGGGATCGGGAAATCGGGAAATCGAATGACATGAAAACTGTTGCTCACAAAACCACGAATTCCGATATCCCGATATGATTATTTACTCTTAATCATACTTAGCAGTAATTAGATTAATTCCAAACTTCACTTAAGGATTAACTGTATCGCGAAATCGGGAAATCGGAAAATATGATGACGAGTTTTTTTGTTCTCACAAAATCGCGAATCCTGATTTTGCGATGAGATTAACTTAAAGTTTAAACCCTCTTTAAATCTGATTTAAGTAAATGATGTTTTAATTAAGGATTAATGTATCAGGAAATCGGCAATCGGGATTCGCTATTCAATTTGCGTTGAACATTTGTTCATTCAAAACTCTGAATCCCGATATCTCGATGTAAATCTAAAATTCTTTAAGTTTTAAATCAATGTCCTTTTTTAAAAGATTATTTCGAATAATATTGGAAAACTTATATTCGTTTAGATTTTTATCATTCTTTGTCCAAAAATGAACCATAAAGGCATTGTGAATTTATCAGTGAGGAAAACCTTGTTTTAGGAAATTTGGAAAATACAAAGATTTCAAAAATACAAATTTTTCATCCTCAAGATAAAAAATTCAAGGTCTGTTTCAACACTATGCAAGAGAAGTTTGATGAAGAAAAAACCCAATTTCATAAAGAAAAGGAACATTTTTTCAATGCGTAACTTGAAGTTAAGGAAAGGGTCAACAAAGAACTTCACTCTATGACAATCGTTGAATTCCAAACCAAGGACCAAGTTCCACAGCAGGTGGCACAATTGGAAGAGGTAACCCATAAGCTACAACAGTGCATCGTAGATCTAGAGCTCTATGTTGTACCTGAAACCTCTAAGGAGATAAGAGACCAACAAGAAGAAATTGCTTGCAGCGTAGTGGGAAGATTAAAATATCTTGCCTTGGAGTGTAAGAAACTAAGTAATCAGAGTGTCCAGACATATGAAAACCTGACAGAGAATCTATAATTGTAGAAGTTGGAGTCGCAGCTCCAAGAAGTAAAACAACATGTGGATACACTATAGGTACAGCTAAAGGCCCTGTCAACTGTAGACAGGATGAAGAGATTGCATGAACAATGAACATCTCAGTAGCAGGTTCATATGAGTCAAAGTAAAGTGATGGAAGTCACTCAACGACTTCAACCTGTGCAAGATCGGGCATGCCTATTATTTATAGAGGTCAAGAGCCAAGGAACAGAGCTTGAACAGGTCATCCTATCAGCAGAGCAGCTCCTGGAAGGACCTGTGAACAACGCACTGATCCAGGATTTCATCGAGCAAGAGGCTACAACAAAGAAACAAGTCGAAGCAGCTCGAGCCAAGCTCGAGGTGTTCGAGGTAGAATTGGTTAGATCGGAGTGAATCGGGACGAGTCACAGGTGAGTGTTGGGGGATTGTTGGCCCTTGACCAAGTTTTTGGTTTTTCTTGGTCATGGTGACCTATTTTGGGACTTCAACAGCCTGTCGAAGAAGGAGCACAAGATGAAGTAGAGATCACGAGATCTCGGCCCCCTTTTGGGCCCCTTTTTGGGTTTTTTGGGATAATGTAACGAGAAAGGGATGTTGGCCCATGGGTTTACCAACACTAAGGCCCACTTTTGTAATATATAAATAAGTAGCTAGGCAATGTAAGAAGTGCCAATGAGATACGTTCTAGAGTAGTGAACGAGCTAAGTGCTAGATTTAAGTGATGTGAATTTATGCTAAGTGCAAGTAGTGTTTTGGATTCTTTGTGCATGATTGTAAAAGACCTACAAAGCTGAGTGCAAGTAGGCTATGAAATATCGTGAAAGGATGAGTGTTGTAACACAAGGAAGAAGGATCTAGCAATCTATGCAGATCTTCTATCCTATGAAAAGTAAGGGTTTTGAAGGCTTTGAGATTGTAACAAATTAAAGACACTAATACAGAAGAAGAGTTGGTGGACGTAGCCCCAGGAGGAGGGTGAACCACATAAACCCTATGTCATATTTCTTTGTGCCTTATATTTATTTGTTCATATGTTATATGCTAAGTGCTTGATAGATAGATCTGATGATGCTTAGTGCTAATGATGTGTAGATTGTTAGATCTGATCTGTATGTATGTTCTAAGTGCTTGATCTGTTAGATCTGAATAATATGTTGATGTTAAGTGCTTAAATAGGTTAAAATCTCTATGAAGAATGTGAAGCTCTGTTTTATTAGTGAAGTAGATAATGATTGCATGTTAAAGAACTAATGGTGCTAAGTGCTTTACTAAGTTGTATAATAACAGATCTATGTCCCAGCTAAGGTTGCAGACACTTGAGTCCTGCAACCACCATTGCCTCTACCTTGGGTGAGACTTCATCTACTTTGTAGGTGTTACCGAAAGGGCCGTCATTTAAGGTTTTGTCGGTGTGCTCTTGTAGCGTTGAACTATGGGTCTTCCCTGTGCCAACACTACCCTCAGAAAAATTGTCAGGTTGAAGATGTTAATTAATCCTTGAAAACCATTTTGAAAAGGGTTGTCAAGACAACCAAATCAACTTGAAATTTGACATTATATCTGAAATCGTGGGCCTAATGAACCTCAGTAAAAAATATAATAGGTTTCTCACCTTTTCAACTTGTTCACAGAGTAGAAGCATTTTTACCTATTGAATGCAAAATTCCTTCACTTAAACTTGTTTTTGAGCTCCTCCCTAACATGAATCAACTTGAAGAATGTCTCATTTACTTAGAGCATCTCGATGAACAACGTAGAGATGTTTATTTAGAAAATGAAGTGCAAAATAAGTGTGTCAAGCCTCGG
>SNQJ01S0146926.1:13027-23836 GCA_010110895.2 Picea sitchensis | reverse complement strand
CCTGTGATACCTCTTAACTCAATTTCTTTTCCTTCCATTGAAAATTTCATGAAAAGTTCTTGAAAATTAAAATCCATTGTTCCTAATGATTGTAACCATTGGATTCCTAGTACAACATCAGCACCACTCATGGGTACAACAATCATGGGACTATTCATTACATATTCCCCCATAGTAAGATTGATCTTATTTCATTTTCTTGAGCAATTGATGGTTCCTCCATCTGCAATCATTACTTGAAACTATGGCATTGGATATACAAAGAAATTGAGAGCTTTGGCTAATTTATAGTGAATGAAATTATGAGTACTGCCAGAATCAATTACGACTATTATCTTTTTATTTTTGATATATCCTTCTATCTTGAGGGTTTGAGGAGTGCTAATTCCATCCAATGCATTATAGGATCTCATGGGAGTCAACTCTTCAGACAAAATTGCTTCTACGTTTTCATATTGAGATGGTTCTTGTTCTTCTTCCTCTTCACAATCTATGTAGAATAATTTCTTCTCACCACACTTATGTACCTTACTGTACTTGTCACAATTAAATCATAAACCTTTTTATTTTCTTTCCTCCAATTGTTGAGGTGTCAACCTTGTAGGTTGAGGTGTTTTAGAAAAAGGAGCATTATTCTCTCTATAGCTGTTAGGATTGGTCCTTCTAGTAGACATAGCCACATTTTTACTTTCAACATTTCTTGCCACCCTAAATGCATTCTCCAAGGATTTGGGTTCCCAAAGGTGAACCTCATGTTGAATGTTATTCTTTAAAGTTCCTATGAATACATCAATCAAGTGCTCATCTAGAATATTTGTTACCTTTATATTCAATCTTTGGAAGTTCTCAATGTGCTCTGTAACTGAACCCTTTTTCTTGAGATTTATCAATTGGCTAAAGAAGGTATTGATCCTTGTATCCTCATAGTGTGCTATCATTTCTTTTGTGAAAATTTTCCAAGTGATGAGTGATTTGTGAGAACAAAGCCATCGATACCATACAAATTGATTGGGTTATAAATATAAAGAAGCAATTCGTACCTTTTGTGTATGTGGAACATTATGTGAATCAAAGAATTTCTCCATTTGAAGTATCCATGTGATTGGGTCCTTGCCATCAAACTTCCTCATATGGATCTTAGGAACGTGGTTGGTCTTCAACCCAAAGTTGGAGTTTCTCCATTCTTGATTCACCTTCCTTGTGTCCTCATCATGAATTTCATGGGATACATTTTCACTTTCATGTGTCCTCTCTATTAAGAAAATTTTCAATTCTTCCATGATCTCCCCTTTTAAACCATTCATCTTAGTATTTATTGCCTACAACTTAGCTTCCATTGAATCCATCATCTCTTGTAGTTCATCTTTTGTTACTGTCTTCTTCTATAAATGATTTATGTCCCTACACATTTCTTCACCTTCATCAAGAGTCCAAGTAGGATTGTCTAGAGACTTATTTGGTGTAGAAGTTCTATTTTTTGGTGGCATGTTGGACAAGTATAACTTTAAACCTTGATTTTGAGGTGGTTCTGCTAGACAATCTTCCTTTTAGTGTATCTCCAAAATTTTGGCCCTTCCGAGTATGGAATTTTCTTTTTTCTAGGTCTCTAATATTTCTTCTCTGCAATTCCACAAGTCTGATCAAAATTGGTTGTGCCAAGTGGAATTTACGGTAACTTCCCCACAACTTGCTGATTTTTTTCCTTTCCAGTAGATCTCACTTGTATAGAGTGTCACACACAAAATCATTGATATAAAATTCTGAAACTCGTACCCGAACTACCATGGGCTGTCCACTATCCAATGAAACTTGTCTCACTCAATTTGGATACTCTAGGAATACGTTATGATCATTTTACCCAGAACACCTGCTTGAGACTAGTCAATGGGACTAGTCAAATACCCTATCTTCCACAGGGTGTATATACAAATGTAAGATGAGACAGAAGCTGAAATTTCTACCACAGATACCTTACTAAGTTATGTGAATATTCTCTGGATTTCAGTTTCTGAAACATTACAAAAATAATTTTATAGAAAAAATTCCGCAATGACTCAGTTCTGGATGATTCCAGAACCCTATCTTACAAAGGATGTATCTCTGAAAGTATAAGGCCTCAAGAGCTTAAATTGTAACCCAACGTACCTTGATCCATATACTAAATATCCTCCAAGTAGTTCCTTATTAGTCGTTGTAGAAAACAAGTTATAGTGAAAATGCCAAGGTGTCTCATATCTAGCAGCGAAACCCCAAGACCTTGAGCTCTAATACCATATGTTAGGAACCAAATGTCAATATAGCATAGAAAAACCTCAAAATAAGTAATCAACACCTTGAAAAATATATAAATTTAGATAATAAGACTCTTTGAGGAGGGGGCAGATCAACGATAATGGAAATTTTAGATGGGTCTACCAGCAATCCCTGCTTGCATACAATATGACCTAACAACACTCCAAATGGTGAAAATAATATGCATTTATTCAGGTTTAAGAAAATATGACATTGCCTGCACTTTTCCAACATTAGTCTTAGACATTCAATGTGATTTTTCAATAAACTAAAAACAATCCAATCATCAAAGTATGCTTCTATAAATGTATGTAGAAAATCCTTGAATGCTTCTACCACCACCCTAGAAAAGATGGCTAGGGAGTTCTTAAATCCAAATGGAATCACTGTGTATTGGTAGGATCCCCATTATTTTTCAAATGTGGTCCTATGGAGATCTTCCTTGGCAATCCCAATCTAATGGTATCCTGAAAATCCATCTGTAAAAGAATATACCTCCTGGCCTCCTACATCATCTAACACTTCGTCAGTGAATGGCGTAGGGAATGGGTCATGCAAACAAGAATCGTTCAGCTTCCTGAGATCTACAAAAATCTTGATTTATCTAGTCTTCTTATCTTGTACCACCATAGGGATTATCCATTTTGACTCTTCGATAGGTTAATTGATTCCTCCTTCTAGCATTCTGTCGAGCTCAATCTTCACTTTCTCCTTATATTTAGGGTTCAATCTGTAAGGTTTTTGTTTGAATGTTCTAGTATATGGTTTCAAAGGGATCCTCATCTCTCCCATAGGCCCTTTAATGCACTTCATATTAGTGAACTTGGTTGGAAACAAGTCCTGATATTCATGCAGTAACTTTGTAATCTTGTCAATAGTGGAAACATCCCAATAGTCTCCAACATTGGCAAGATTCAGTGTTTTCTCTGTTCCAATATTGACATTCTTGATCTTGATCAGATTTCCAATGAAAGGTAGCTCAAGTCCTGGTCCTTCTATGTCTCTTTGGCCTTCTATTTCGATGATGTTCACTTTCCTAGGATCATCATCTTCATCAGCATTAATACTATAATAGCCTTGCCTTTTCTGGAGGGATGCAATCCATTCGTTCTCTTGTTGTTCTAAATGAAGGATATATTCCTCCTCAAACAATTTAAGTCTTACAATCTTTAATACTTGATCCACTGTAGGATATTGGCTTTCAAATAAAAATTTAGTTAAAAAATCCTGAGTCATACCTTCCCAATCTGTAGTGATGAGGTGTAGTTCTGCTTGAAGGTACCAGTTGATAGGGGTTGTGTCCAGCGTGTTAATGAATTTTTTCACCCACTTCTCTTGAGGAATGTTGCTCCACGCTTCCTCTCAACTTCGCACATGTTCCTTCGGACAACTTTGACCTATGTACCTAACTTCGTAGCCGTCTACTTGCACTAAGAACCACACTGTCATCAAACTATGACACTATACCTAGTCTATAATGTTGTGTTTGTGTGTTCCCCACAATCTTGCTGGAGTTGCTTTCAATGACTCATCCAATGCCAACAACCTCTATTGTAATGGTACAATTTCCTCAAATTCAAAGAAGAAAGATTCTAAATGATTTAGACCATCAAAGGTGGGTAGGTTACTTACTATTGTGTCGATCTAGCGAACTTCTTTGGTCAATCTAGCACACATTCTAGTAGATACTTCATACATTTTGTTCTACTATTTCTCCAGTGCTTCTTCTTAATTGGATGAACATGCATTGTCACTTTTCCATCTTAGGTTCCCATCTATCATAGGACTAATGTAATCCTTTTTTCTAGCTGTTAATTTGTATATGTTTTCCAGATCATATGTGTGGTCTTCTTCTCTGATAGTTTTTGTGTATCGCTGACCTTCATCAGGATCCAAGGGTGCAATGACCCTAAGGCCCTCTTTTTCAAACATCATTCATATTTTCTTTAAATCAACCATGATGGAATTATTGAAAACCCAATCAATTCCTAACAGCACAGGGTAAGGACAATTGTCATCAACTATCTCAATCACCTCAAAATATGAAAACGTCCTCACTCCGTCGATGTTCATAGGGACATGTTCCAATCTTACAAAGGGGCTTACAACTTGTTGATTAGCCATCCTAAGCCTAATATGGGAATAGATCAACTTAGGTTTTCCCATCAGTGCTTAGGTATACTTTGTCATGACATTGACCTCCGACCCCAAGTCGAGGACCAAATAATCTATATCATACTCTCCAATTTGAGCATTCAAGTGTAATTCCTTATTTGTTCTTATCCTTTTAGAGACTTGGTGTAATAATCTATCCAGTAAGGGATCTATCTTTCCTATCTCATACTATCTGATTAAATTTTGTAGTTCATGTACAACGCTTTCATCCTGAATCAACTTAATACAAGCATATAAGAATTCCATGATATTTCTTACCTTTTTTCCTTCTTTTGGTAGAGAAGACTGGTCGAATGCCATAGGCATTCCATATTCTCTTACTTTTGGTCGCATCTTTGATGAAGAATCTTGGTCTCCCCTGAATTCTTTGCTTTCCTTCTCAAACATTTGTTTTTCTTTCTTTGCATCAAAAGTTTGTGTCTTCTCTACATCTTTCCTGACTCCTGATTCTTATGTAGTCTTTCCATGGGTCATTCTATCTTCTCCTGTAACAATGCCTCCTCTAGTGATAACAATGACTCTAGGGTCCTCTCCATGAGATTCAACATATATCATTTGCACTTGCCGGTTCTGTCGAGGTCCTTGTCTCTCCTGAAGCTTAGCTAGCATCACAGGACAATCTTCTATAACATGTTCGAATGAACTACAGTAGCTGCAATTCGTACAAGGGTTTTGACAGTCCCTTGCTAAGTGTCTTGGTTGCACGTAGTTGTAACAGATGATCTGTCCTCGACCTCGACCCAAACCCCCTCCTTGTCCTCTTCCTCTAAATCCACCGCGAGGGTTGAAGTTTCCTCTTCCTTGGAAATTATACTAGGTAGTGTTTCCTTCTTGTTGTACTTCACCTTGAATTTTTTTATATATCCCTTTACCTTTTGTGCATGAGGTCATAAGCCCTAAAATCCCGATCATCATGCCCCATGGATTTACAGAACGTGCAATACAAATTTGTGGGTGTCTGAACATATTTTTGCATGTAATAGAACTCACCAGGGCAATGTCTATATCTACATACCTCGCACCAGGGTAGGGTGACTTGATTTAAGGGGCTCGAAGCTCCAGAGGAAAAGTATTTGTTAGAAAAACAGGACCATGGAGCAATAAAATAAAACAAATGCGGAAATAAAACACAAAAGATACACAATACAATAGAGACACAAATTTACGTGGTTCACCCAGTGTGGGCTACGTCCACCATAGAAATTGCTAGGTCCTTGCTTTATTATTATCCAGCATATGAAGGGATACAACCTATAGCAAACCCACTATAACTTCCTCTTATTTCTCTCACGGTCTCCTATCTCAGAATACAATATTCTCCATCCACCATAGACGCAATACATTTCCCTCATAAAAGGGGGTTGCCTTCTAGGGAAAAAACCCTAACATAAATTCTACCGTTAGATCTGCGACCTTATAATGAACGGTCTAGATTTACAATGAAATTACAATATACATTTACAAGGCAATTTTTTCTTCGGGGGCTTCACCCCCGAACCCCCGTTGGGGGACCACTTGCCCCTAGACCCCCCAGCTGGGGGGATAGCCCCCTCTGGACCCCACAGAGGAGGTACCCCCCCTCTGCACTCCCCCACGTGGAAGAGTGTACGTACTTATGGGGCGTAAATACTTCATGGGGTATAAACATGGTTAAAAGTAAAATACCTCTGAATCAGGAAGATAATCAAGCTCTACAACCAACAATATTCATGAAATAGGGGATAGTGTTCCTTGTCATGGCCTTCTGATTTGCATATGACACGCCATATTTCTTCTCTTCTATATTTTCCCTTGTATTTCTTCATATCTTCTACTTGTAGAGACAAACTAGTTAGTTGACTCGAGATTTGACTCATACATGAGCTGGATTCTCCCATAGGGGTTGATTCTAGCTTCATGGCGATCTCCAACAACTCAACCTGCGAAGCAATCTTATGTTGCATTAGAGGAACTCTAATGTGTGGTAAAAGGGAAGCGATGAACCATTCCTTTTTCTTCTCATCTGGGATTTGAAAAATCAAATGGCCTGTCAATGTCTTAAATCTCTAATCGAACTCCCACACAGGTTTAGCTATTCTCTTCTTGATTTCTTTTAGTTCTGTAATGAACTGCGATTTTGACTTAGTTTTTCTGAATTCTACAATCAATTCATTATTAATCTCATTCAGTGGCTTAGGCTATGCAAGTCCTTAGACAAGCTTCATGTACCATCTTAGCGCACAATCTCTTAGGGTAGTACTGATATGAGCTCTTTTAACAGCTTCGGCGGTGACATTCTTAATATTCCATACGGCTTCACATAGGAACTAGTGCTGATCATGATCTTCAGATTCATCTCCCCTAAAGATAGGGATCCTCATCTCATCTGCCATAGAGATTCCTAGGTTTTTTTCCTGAGTATATGTTGAACTACTAGTAATAGTACTCTGAGGACTCTAGTGACTCTGACTATTATGATTGCTTAGTGTTGATTAAACAACAGGAGGAGTAATAGTACTTGCTTCAATGGTCTGTGTAGTTCCTGAATTTTTTGGTTCGTCCTAAAAAGGTTCTTCAGCTTCCCCTTCCTCTTCCCTAGCGGGTTCTGAATGCTCTTCGTCTATCAGATCTGCCTCTTCTCCACTGTAGAAACCCTCGTCCCCATAATTTTTCTTAAACAGGTTCGCAAGAGGAACTTATCTGAACGCTCTGCCACTACACGTATTTCCAACCTCTGTGTCATTGTTGTTGTATGAATTCTTGACCATTAGATTTTTAATCTAACCCACTACTATATCTTCAGTATGTTATTCTCATGCAATAGCATCTTGATCTTCAACTTCAAAAAATGTAAAAATTGTCCTCTAGGTCCCTTAAAGAAATATCACTCTACTTAGCTACATGACTCTACTTTGTCAATATAAAACTCAGTGATGTACCCTCCAATGGTGCTATCAAACCAGTGATCTACCGTTCATGACATGATGTTATAAACTCTCTTAACCTTCTTGACCAACATTGACTTCCAAACCACAGGAGGTCTACATCTGATCTCAAACTGGGTATTTGCTAACCTAGCTAACCACTCATATAGCTCCTGATGGATTCCTCCAAAGAAAATCTCATGTATATCAGTAAAGATATATCTTCCTAACCAATCCTCTGTACTAAGATTAGGGTTCTTGTTCTTGGCTTCAACGAATTCCTTTTCTTGATCTTCTATCCACTTCTGAATCTTTGTCTTTGATGGAAACCACCTTCACATTCTCTCAATAAGATTCATGTCCCGAAAATGGAACCAATTGTTGGCACAGGGGTAGACCCAGGGTTCAACTCCAAGAGTGCACCAACAAGCCCTAACTACTAGCCCTTTCGGAAACACCTGTGAGGCAGATGCAGTCGCACCCGAAGTATCTATGAGGGGGTTGCAGAACATAAATGTCTACAACCAAAAGGGATATCAAGTGGATCCAATACAGGAACAATACAACATTTATATATCACTTACTAGCTCAGATCTAATCCACACAACTATCATTCATATCTAACACAGTAATACCATGGAAACATATCAAAGGAGAAATAATACAGAAACAAACACACACAACACAAGATATACATGGTTCACCCTCTCTCTAGGGCTACGTCCACATAACTGTGATTTATAATATATTTAAGATGAAGCATACATTTCTTGTATGCGCTCTTAGATAGCAGTTCTTCTCTCTTATCCTCTTTGTCTCTCCCCTCCCAGCACACCCAGCTGCAGGAATGATCCTCGCACCCAGCTGAAGATCTTACAATACCAAAAGGCTCTACACTTATCACTTATCTCTCACACAATAATAATCACTCGTGCCAAAAAAAGAACTAGAACGAATCCTCTTCCCTCATATAGGTTCTTATTTATACATTAAAATAGCTCACTGATAGCCTTAGGTCTAAACCTAGGTGTTAAAACCCTAGATACCAAAACTTTAGGTGTCTAAAACCCTAGGTCAACTTGACCCACGTTTTCAGGGCTTCACCAACCTATCTTTCCTTCCTTTCCGCATGGTGATCCAAAGTATCCAATGGTGGATTTTTCTGCTTGCTGAGTTTTCTACGATCCTTCTTCTTTGTTGATCCTTCATCCTCAGTCTCCTTGTCCAATGGATTGCTTTTTCTTACTTCTCTTCGTCTTTTATGCTCTTCTTCTCACTTCGACCCAGTAACAATCACTCTGTCTTCCGCATAGTTCGCATTCCTTCCTTTCTTCCTTCATCTTCACTTACTTCCATACCCAAGGGCCAATAGTCTCCATACTAGGGGTTGGACGATGAGACAAGGAAAATGTGTTCATCCAAAAATGAATCAATATGAATAACATCCTTGTCTAATTGAAGGAAGTTGGATATTAACTCTTCAAAAACAATGATTTCTTAGATTTCGCAGAAGCAAAATCGAGATCGAATTCTTATAGAATGGAAATCCATTTATTGTAATTTCCCCCTATGATATGCCTGGTAAGGAAGTATTGAAATGGATTGACATCGGCAACCACTGTAGTTTTGCAAAGTAATATATAATTCCTTAACCGTTGGACTACATGAATGACAGCCAAAGCTAGCTTTTCATTGTGAGAATATTTGAGTTCAAGACCGATTAAGTTTTGACTAAGATATTAAATTACATGCTCATGGAGCTCATCATCCTCCTGAACCAATACCATACCAATCATCTCTTCAGACGCAATGACATAAATGAAGCAATCCCTACTGCAGTCAGGAGACTTTAGCAAAGGTTTTGATACCAAGGCTTTCTTCAAAGCATCAAAGGATTCTTGGGCTCGCTCATCCCAGTTAAAATGGGGTTCCTTCTTCAAGAGACGCATGAACCCTTAGTAATATTGTCATAGTTCACTATAAACTGTCATAAAAGGTTAGCTTTCCCCTATAAACCTTAAAGTTGTCGAATAGGGCATGGGAGAGGCAATTGAAGTATTGCCTCAACCTTTAACGGATCTACCATGATTAAAGTCTCAGAGACTAAAAATCCTAGAAAACATCCTGACCTAACACAAAAGATTCATTTATGAGGGTTGAACCGTATGCGATAATGACAACATCTTTCAAAAACTAGTCGAAGGTTCTTCGGGTGATCCACTCTCTTACGGGAGTGATCAACAATATCTTCAAGATAGGCTTTAACTATGTTCTTGAGAATGTGAAATACAAAGGTCATAGCACATTGGAAGGTTTCTCTGATGTTTTTAAGGCTGAAAGGAATCTTCCAGTGAGAAATTACCCCAAGGGAAAATGAATTCCATATTGTGTTGGTCCTTGGGTTTAATCTAAATTTGGTTATACCATCAAAATCCATCCATGAAAGAAAATACTTCACTTCCCGCACACACGTCGAGAATTTGATTGATGAAGGGTGTAAAGAAGTTGTCTTTAGGACAAGCTTTGTTCAGGTCATGAAAATCCATGCATACTTGGATGGTTCCTTGCTTCTTATTCATAGGAACGGGATTGGATACCCATTCCGTCAAGTGAATTGGGTAGATAAATACAACATTAAGTAGTTTCTCTACCTTAGCCTTAATAGTAGTGCCCTTCCGGGGATTGACAACTCTAATACATTGTCGAACAGGCTTAGCATCCGGGTAAGTTTTAATCTCATGTTCGACAATTCAAGGATCAATTCCTAACATCTCTTTGTTGGATTACTAAGAGGGGGGGTAAATCAGTAATAGAGCAATTGAATCCTTTTTAACCATATAATCCAAGTGTTATATCAATGTATCATTATCATCCAATAACTTCAGAGTAAATAAGAAATGAAAAAATGAACAATCATACACATACACAGTACACAAGTGTTTTACGTGGAAACCCAACACCGGAGAAAGCCACATAATGATTTTTATTATATGTCTTGAAGAATTACATTCATTGGAAGCACCAAATTCCTTTGTTTTTCAGCTGCAACTGGAAGGAGGCTCCAACCCCCTTGTTTCTCTGGCTACAACCTAAAGGAAGCTCCAACTCCCCTATTCTCTAGCTACAACCTGAAGGAGGCTACAACACCCTATGTTCTCCTGCTACAATCGGAAGGTGGCTACAACCACTTGTCCTTGCCATGTCCAACCTCCCTGAAGTAGAAGTAGAATGATGGAACCATTGTCACACTATCATTGTGAGATATACCGTTGTAAACCTGTATTAATAAAACTGAACCATGCATCAACCCATACCTCAACATGTAATCATTTTGTAGCATAAACAAGTCCATCAACCATGCACCAACCTGTAATCAAGTTGTACCATAAACAAGTGCATCCAACCATGTACCAAGTATGTACTAGTCATTTTTCAACTA